>APFE031405185.1:35367-65419 GCA_000404065.3 Pinus taeda | reverse complement strand
TGGTTTCCCACTGTCGATAGCGAAGGATCTGCCACTAATGATTGCAAACCCCAAGGTACTGCCAAATGGACTCTAGATCTTTGCCCCAGAGCAATGAGTCGAAGTTGATAGGGAAAGATCCGTTAGAAGGAAGGAATTAAGGCATCATTCATCAATCTAGCGTGAGTGTAACCCGTAGGCCAATAATGTGGAAGGAATCAGACGAAAAAGATGTAGTAACCCAATCGAAGTACATTTCTGATGTACACAAGAAGTGGCTAGCGCACGGCAGAAACCCTCTGAACCAACCAATAATGAAAGCTGACACAGAGGCAAGGTATCCACCAATAGGGTCAAATGGAAATCAAGGTACTGCATGAATCCCAATGTGTGATAATGTAAGCTGATGTCGAACACAAGGGAAACCACTCAGTCAAATACCCATGATACTGATCGATGCTGAGCACAAGGTGACCTATCAATAATGAAAATAGGGCCAGGGTGCCGCTCTAGGCCTGTCCTCAGAGCAAGATGTCGTCGTCGATAAGGATAAGACCCGCCAATAAGAAGTCAATGGAGACCTTCTCAAACTGGCACGAGTAAAGGACCAATATAACTGATGTGATGATAACATAGCACTGACAACCAGGGATGGCCGACTGAAAAATAAGTCAAGAGACACCGGAGAGAGGCCGACTTAGGCTAACTTCCCTTGAACAAAAGCACGACTCAATGTGACTATGTGGCAGCATATGATGACTCTGTATAATCTCGTTGCGCAGGAGGCACAAACGAACCCTCCATATGATTGGAAGAGATAACCAATCGGGGGAGAACTGACTCAATAACAAGTTTAAGGCATACCTAAGTCAAACTAAATCCCACCCAAGCAGAGGAGACTTTGTTTCGAGTGCTTTTTTCAAGGGCAACACGACTGACTCTAGCTGCCAACAATAAATGGAAATACTGTCCCGTTCCCGCTCTTTTTGGAATATATAATTTTTTTGGTCTTTTTCTTAAAGCTGGAAAAAGAATAAAAGAATGCTATAGTACAGTGGAAAGAACGAGTGTCAACGAAGCAGATGATCTAGTTCCTGGGATTGGAACATTCCTATGCTCAATGCAGGGAGGCGAAACCTGGGCAGAGACACTCAACGGTGTGTTCCTTCCATGGGTCAAGGTGTGGCAAGCTGCAGAGGTCAAAGGTATGCAAGTTTGATTTTGCAGTCCTCATGGTCAAAAGTTGGCTTAAACACAAGTCCAAGTGAAGCTCGCTTAAGGCCAAAAGGTGCAGATAGTCAAAATTCAATGCAGTAGTACCACTCAACACAAAGGAGCCTCTAGGGTATAAGGCCAAAACGAAACGAAGAAGCAAAGGGGAATGAGTCTTCATCGTATAAGTCATGGCGGGACTGCAGAGGACTCCCGAGCCTACTAAAATCGGAGTAGCATGGGCAACAAATGTCAGTGAGGTGCTAACTAGGATGCCCATGTAAAGGATGGCTCTACCATCATGTCATGATTTAAAGAATCAGCGAGTGAAGATGGTTTGTGAACCATAACACGATGGGATCGACCCTATGGCAAGTGTATCGATAGATGGAGGCTAGTATGCATGATGCAATGGAAAAAATGGCTTCCCTAGCCTATATGCCAGTGACAAAACGATACCTACCATGATGGGTCAGCAGTCATGGAACCGTCTCGAAATTGTCGAAAACATCTAAAATGTCCTGAAAATCAAACCATTCTTGACATTCCAAGCTCCCAAGTTAAAAGTTGCATGAGACCAAACAAAATAAAGTTTTGAAAAAATTTGACATTTTCAAAGCTTATAAAAAGGTTTTTGGACTCACCATTTTCACCATTTGAGTTTGAGAGCAAAGAATTGGAGCAAAAGGAGCTAACTTACCATACGCCAAATTCAACCATTCAAATTCCTCCAAAATCTCCAGGTAACTCTCATTCTTAACTTGTAATTGATTGTGATTAGTTTTAGAAGTTTTGATTAATGCTTTACCGTTGAGTTTTTTGCCAAAATTTTCTCCGCGGAATATACGCGGGTTGGTAATATTCAACCCACGTACACGCGGCCCCTACACGCGACTGTGTGTAAAAGGGACCCGCATATATGCCGCGGACATTTCAAACATAAAAACTAATGGTTCAAATTGATTTTTCCTTCAGGATGACAATCACCTGGCGAGAAAGAGAGCATACTGCGGTAGATGAAGAAGTTATGAATAGTCCAGAGGCTCTAGATGCATTACGGGGATGCGGTTTGCTTAAGTTCTTCAAATTACCAAATATGAAATAAAACACACGTCTGCTCGAGATGCTTCTTGATTACTGGAAGATCGAGAAGGATGATTTTATGATTGACCAGATGCCACTCAGGATAGAAGTGGAAGATATCTATTTCATTACAGGCCTTTCCCGAAGGGGAGAGGTAGTACATTCCCGGGGGAGAACACGGAGCAGTCTCTCAATCGAGGAATATGTACAGATATATTTCCCGGGACATCCAAAGAATTTCGGAAGTCATATTTCCATCACAGATGTGGCGAGTCTACCATTGAGGATAATCCTGTTCATCATAGCTTGAGTGAACGGATCCGCTTCTCTACATCAAGCATCACGACTAAACATGAGCATGGCAACTGACTATCTCATCACTGTGTTTGATTGGTGTACTCCTCTTCTTGCTAGCATGAAAAGCCAACTCACTTCTATCAAGAGAGGACAGACCAAAAACTTTGGTTATGGGACTATTTTGTGTTCTTTCTTCTTCGAGAGAGTCCCTGCACTTCATCCCAGAGTACCAGTTTCTATCAACGCCCCACATGATCCTCGAATGGGCAGGTGGGCTAACTTGATGAAACATCTGGGAGGTGGGGAGGTCCCACGGACTGCTTTTGACGACAACTTGTTTTCCTAGTGGGATCAGCAAATCATCCCCATTGATGACTACCCCTATGCCGGGTTGGATTTCTAAGGAGATCCTCATCTAGCATTACCACCGACCACAGCATGGGGCGAAATTGGTAAGTGATTTTTGATTTTTTGATTTTTCAAATATAATAATGAACTTTGAAGATGTTTTTGATAGGATTCAAATGACTAATATAATGATCATGTTCCAGATATTGGGCCTGTACGACCAAATGAGTTCCCACGGCACAAGTGTCGCGGCCAAGGGGCCGAAGAGGTGGCTGCAGCCACGGAAGGAACTCTACACACAGTTCAACGGCATTTGGTGAGGCTGACCCACCGAGTACTGATGACGGTGGTAGAGGACCTTCCTATAGAGATGCAGCGTCATGTGGTTGGCATGCCACGTGACTGGGTCCGCACTTTTAGGTGTGTAGCCAATGCAGTAGTTGCCTACTTAGCTGCTCATCCTGAGCCGGGGAATTAGACATAGTGGACATGATTATGGGCATTTGAGTCCCAATTTTGTATATTTTTTGAATAGACTTATGTACACTCGAGACGCTTTATGATATATATATACAGTTGACTTTTTGAATGCTAATTATTGTGATTGAATGATTGAAAATGTGGCCATCTAATGGCTTGATAGCGATAGAATCAAGCTAACCAATTATGAGACCTTGAAAATATGCAAATAATTAATATAAGTAAATGAGATCTTTGCAAAAAACTCACCCTAAAGTACGGGCAATATAAACATGGAGTCCCCATTACCCGATAAATGTTATTTAATGTGACACTACAATGTGAATCAAGATAAACTTACCAACGAAGTCGAATTTTCATGAGAATGGCCTGCAGATAGCAAAATTAATGATGGCAATAACTTACCATATTTGTTTTGAAGCGGGACCGAATGCATATCTCCCCTTGATACCGATCAATTGAACATAGTTTGGATAAATACATACCAAGTGCGAAAGAGAATTCCGGAGTGCCCGACAGCACCATCGCGAATCCAAAATAACCAAAGTCATCCACAACAGACCTTGCAAAGCAGTACCAAAAAGGTTGATATCACAAACTCTTGAAAAAATAATTAACAATATTACATAATGTTTACAAAGAAGCCATTGCTAGCCTGCTACATTAACAAAAGTACTTCTTAAGGTAGAGCCTGTTTCGGGGTTCCGCCAATTTGTTTCCTTCGAAATCGATTAACTCATATGACCCTTTTGTTAAAACTTGTTTAATTATGAAGGGACCGTACCACATAGGTTTAGATTTGCCTGCCCCCAAGGTGTCCTTATCTTGGTCATAGACCAAGACGAGGTCACCTTTAGAAAAGACACGAGGACGGACAACTTTATCATACTGGGTTTTAACCCTTTTCTTATGAGCCTCATTTACTATGGCTATATCTCAATGCTGCTCATCGAGATGCTCCAAGTGAAGGAGGCACTCTTCGAGATGAGAGGTCTCTGGAAGGAGCTCAATAGATAACTTAAGAGATGGAATTTCACATTCGACAGGAAAGATAGACACCAACCCATAAACTAACTGAAAAGGTGTAAAACCTATAGCAGTCTTGACGGAGGTTCGGTATGCCCATAGAGCCGGATACAACATAAGATGCCAATTGTATCTATTTTTATCAATTGTCCTTTGCAAGATCATCTTAAGAGTTTTTCTTACCGCCTCGACCTGTCCATTGGCTGGAGGATAATAAGGAGACGAATGTTCCTGCTGGAAACCTAGTTTGAGAGCCAATTCAGACATTAGTTGATTCTGGAAATGACTGCCATGGTTAGTGACAATCTCTCTTGGGATACCGAACCTTGAGATAATCTGATTAAAAAGGAACAATGTTGTTGTCTCACTATCGTTTTTATAAGTGGGCATGGCCTCGGCCCACTTCGTGAAGTAGTCGATGACCACGATAAGTCGTAAAGTCAATACCCCACTTAGTAAAGGGACCGATAATGACAACGGGAAAAAGAGGAGCTGGATGTGTGCGCATCTTCCATGTATAAACTTGGCACGGGTGACAGCGTTTGAGTGCTTCAACACAATATTTGAAGAACGAAGGCCAAAAATCGCTGGCATGCAAGATACGCTGAGTTGTAGCAAGCCCTGATAGATGACCACCACAAGCTCCGCTGTGGCAATCATTTAGCACCGACTCTGCCTCCTCTAAGGTTAAATAGCGCCAAAGGATTGAATCAACCCCCTGACGATATAATGTATCACCAATGATAACGTAATTTTTAGCAAGGTGACGTAATTTGTGACGTTCATCCTTAGAGAAAGCAGAGGGAAACTTCGAAGTCTGGAGATAAACAATGATATCTCCATACCAAGGGTCGAGTGAACAGATGAGGAATAAATGTTCGTTGGGAAAACTTTCCTCGTAAACAATATCTTCTCCACAAGGCAGCTCGACAAAAACCATAGATTTCTTGGACTTAGAGGACAAGAACTCGAGATCAAATTCTTGTAAAATGACAATCCATCTACTATATTTACCCCCAATCACTCGCCTACTGAGGACAAACTGAAACGGATTGACTGCTACCAAGACAAAAGTTTTGCGTAGCAGAATATAGTGACGGAGCCGCTGGATAGCATGGACAGTTGCCAAGGCCAACTTCTCAACCAAAGAATAGTGGAGTTCAGGACCTATCAAGCCTCGGCTCAAGTAATAAATCACGTGCTCTGTGAGAGCATCATCTTCCTCAATGAGAACCATACCAATGGTTGATTCTGCTGCAGTGAGATCTAAAAAGAAGTCTGTACCATAATCCGGTGGACTCAAAAGCGGGACAGAGACTAATGCATTTTTCAAAGCATCAAACGACCGCTACACAAAATCGTCCCACACGAATGGAACCCCTTTGCGGAGAAAATGCATAAAACCTTTAGTGATCTCAGCATAGTTCGCTATTAACCATCTTAAGAAATTAGTCTTCCCTTGAAGACTTTGAAGTTGTCGAATGGAGGACGGGGGAGGCAATTGGACTATCGCCTCTACCTTGAAGGGATCAACTCTAATCCCTTCATTTGACACGATGAACCCTAACAACTGACCGGACGTAACCACGAAAATGCACTTGCTCGGATTCAACCGGATTTTATAAAAATGACATCGCTCAAAAACCATTCGAAGGTGACCAGGATGATCAGTTATTTTTCGAGAACGAGCAGCGAGATCGTCCAAGTATGCTTCGATGATATGTTTGATGTCGTGGAAAGCATATGACATGGCCCGCTGGAAAGTGGCTCCAGCATTTTTGAGACCAAACGACATCTTTCTGTATGCAAAGGTACCCCAGGGACATGCAAAAGCCGTCTTATGTTGATCTTCAGGACGGATAGAAATTTGATTATAACCAGAAAAACCGTCCATGAAGGAAAAAATCTCATTACCCGCACACTCATCAATAATCTGATCAATAAATGGCGTGGGGTAATTATCTTTCAGACAAGCTTTGTTTAAGTCCCTAAAGTCGATGCATACTCGGATTGTTCCTTGCTTTTTATCTCCTGGGACTAGATTAGAAACCCAATCAGTAAGAGGAACAGGGTATATAAAAGCCGCCTTGAGAAGCTTCTCTACTTTGGCTTTAATGTTTGCCGCTTTCCTAGGATTAACCGGTTGAAGTCTTTGACGAACTGGCTTAGCGTTTTCATACGTCTTGATCTCATGCTAAACTATAGAAGGATCTATTCCAGGCATTTCCTCATAAGACCAAGCAAATACATCCCGAAATTCCTTGAAAAGGTCAGTGTAAATTTGCACTTCTTCAGGGGAACATTCAATTCCGATGAAGAGATTCTCAATCATGTTAGGGTCCCTAGAGATGTTTATAGATATTGTTTCTGAGATCACCGACATATTACCTTCAGCACAAAAGTGTGCTGGATCCAAAGGATTTGATATCTTACAAACATCACTAGTGAATAGCTTGGAGAACCTAGCTTCCACTTCTTGCAATGGAGGAAGGAAATATGAATGATGGTGTAAATCTTCCCAAGGTCGATCTACACCCATAATCACTTCGAGGATTGCTTCGTCAGAAGTTAAAACCATATCTAAGTAGTCCAAGGCAGAGGTGGAATCAAAGGCCCAAGCCGGGGCCACATAACCCTCAAACTCCTCTTCGGAAGAAGGAGCAGAGTGGTCATCTGCAGAGTTAACAATAGACTGATATCTAAGCTCAGCCGCAGACATAGAGGATGCCATTCCATTTACGTGTCCTTCAGCTAATGTGGTCATAGGTGAAGGCAAGGTCCATGCAAAGAAACACACATTCCAGACTGGAGGTTGTCTATGCAAAGAAACACACATTCCATGCAATCATAATGCTACTATAAGCAAACTCTACGATAGGGGGCGTACCTGAGGTCCTATGTTTGAGAAGAGCCTTCCAGGGTCCAAACCCTTCTTGGAGTTCCTTTGCTACCTTTGACCCTGCAAAACAATCAATTCAAGAGTAGAGCCAGTATATGGACTAACATCATAAAGAACACCATCTTCATATTAAAGGAAAGGTAGTTAGTTATGCAATTAAACAACCGTTCACATATGAATCATAATATGAATATCATAACATGAAGAAGATCTATATCAGGAACAAATACATGTGTTTCTTTTATTATAGATAAATAAAGTGGAGAAAAGGAACAATTTCACTTGAATCATCCTTTCGCAGGCTCCAAGCGAAACTGTCTCCCGGATTTGTCTAGTCTCAAGCCTTTAACAAACTCCTTCCATGACTTACTCCATGATCTCTCAAGTAGTATGAAATCATCAACACACACAAGGAAACAAGGGTTTCCTGTAGGATGGGGGAAGTGCAGGGGGCACAACGATCTTTAGACCTGGTCAGGGAAATCTCAGCATAGCAATCTTTCTCTCTCTTCTCTCCTCCCTTTGGCCTTCCCATAGAAGCCTTTTTATACTTCTCCCAAAGTAGTTTTTTAGTTGGGAATTCATTGGGAATAGTTGGGCCATAGGCACTAACGGGTAATCAACAGTTAAAACCTGTGATCTCGGCCTGAAATTAAGGAGATTTATTTTTTTAAGTGTTTTTATACATATACGTGGGTTGGGTATACACAGGGCCGCGTATACACGCATTTAGCTCAGGGCAATGTCGCGTATAGGGAAAAAACACTGTTTTTTTAAATTTGGGACCAGGTTTGGAAGGAGGGGTTGCCCTAGGCCATGAGTGCAGCATCACAAACCTCAAGAGTGAGATTTGGAGCTATAACATACATGGATGAATATACTATATATTGGTCATGTTTTGGGTACTTCGGGGTATGTCACTAGGAAGTGCAGGAGGTGTGACAAAATACTATGTAACAGACGCCCCCTAAAGCATGATGTAGAACGAGGAGTGATGTATGAGATGCTTTACGAGCTCTTACAAGGATGAGGACACGCAATGTCAAGAGACCTACAAATCAAGGACGCATATACATATACATATATGAGATCAATACATGAATCCACGGCATGGATGCAACAATCTGGATGATGAAGACTATATGGGCACAACCATCTAGATAACGAATATCATTATAAATATAAAGTCTCTCAGTATGGTCACAGCCATCCATATAGTAGAAACATGTGTACAATCATGAATGACATATAACTCCATGCAGTTTGAGTTATAATATCTAAGACTCAAGGTCTTGCGCTCCATCCCGGCCTGATCAACGTACGAATCCTAACATGTGAATAAATGTGTTGAAGTCGAACATGCTATAAAACAACGTGATTATCGGCCAATGATGTGGACCATTAACATGCACGAGAGAAACCACCAATAATGACAATGGCTCCCAAGGTACAACAATACAATCTGTGAATGTGATAATGAAGCTGAATTTGAACACTCGTGGAATCACCCAATCGAAAGTTGATAATGAAGACCTATCATCAGATGTGAAGAACTAGCCATTAGGGCATACCAGCTCTAAGGTACTGATAGAGAGTTTCTAAGTTGTCTTCCTAGATAATGAGCTGGAGTCGACAGGAAGCAAATTGTCAAAGGAGGGCAATGATGAATCCCCCATCATCGACACGAAACAAGGAATAAAGTGGAATAATTTTCAAGACTATAATAGTGAATCAAACAATGTATAGGTAAATAACTGCAGATTGGACTTCTCTTGAACATTGGTAACACGACTCTGAAGTGTGGAAGCATCTGACTCAACATAAGATTAAAGTTCATGATGACAGAATGAAATAGTCAAATGAGAGGGAGGAGAAGGGTTCCATGTTCAAGACCGACATGTTGCCTATACAAAGGTTGCCTCATGTTCATTTTCCCCCACTATTTCTAGCGAGTACCCCAATTATTTTTATCACAAGCTTGAAGGGGATATCATATGCTTTTCATGTAAATTCATTCCTCAAATGAATCCATCCTAGTAAGTTTTATGAGCCCTAGGAAAGAGAAGCTTGGTCTCATCATGGTGACGAGTCTTTTGTCGTAAAGTTTTAACGAGTCCAACGTAAGAATAACACGGTATCTTTTTCACATTTAGAGAGTTTGAAAAAGAGATGAAAAAGAAAACTCCGTCATGTTCCTTTTTGTAATTTGCCCTTCAAATCCAAAAAGGTAGAAAACAATATTTCAGGGAACCTCTTGACCATGTCGATCAAGGTGTACCTTTTTCGTAAATAGTTAATCTCAGCTCGAAAAAGGGGTAAATGTATACTGAGGTGACATCAATTCATTTACTTTAATGAGTTCAAAACGACAAGTACTTGGCAATCTTTTCAATTTTCGAGAGTCAGAAAAGAGCTCAAAGATGACTCTAGGGGGGTTCTTTTTTCGTTTATTTAATGAGTCTAAAAAAGAGATAAAATAAAACTCGCAAGAATCAATCAATAATGATCACTGTTCATTTTGAAGGTACCTGTAACTACACAAAGAAACACACCCATCACTGATATCAAGAGAAAATATTAAAATATTACAAAAATAATGACAAAAATGACTTGCAAAACTTATAAATAGCCAAAAGTAATTTTATTTTTACCATTTACCAGAGTAAGCTCTGAAAGTGCATTTTGTGCCCTAATTATCTTGATTTTCCAGTGGCTATTGTGGGAGATCCAGGGTACTGTTTCACGAATCGTCCGCTGCAGGTAAGAGGCTCATCCATACTCTTGCATTTCATCACTTTTTTATGCATTTTAAATGGTTATTTTTATGCACTAAGGGAGGATTTTAAAATTTTAGAGTGCCGACAACCATCGTGGGTATGGTCATCAAACCTGCGATGATCGTGCTTGAGCCCAAAGGTTTGCGCGACACCATCACACTGTTTGTAAAAATAGGTGTGATGGCGGCCTAACAGATTTTTTGGGAATAAAATCCTCTTTTAAAGTAAAAATTTATGATTTCATCCATGAAAAAAGAATTAAATGATGTTTTGTAGGAGAAAATGGTCATCGGACCCACGATGATCGCGCTCGAGCCCAAAGGTTGGCACGATGCCATCACACTGTTTGTAAAAATAGGTGTGATGGCGACCTAACAGATTTTTTGGGAATAAAATCCTATTTTAAAGTAAAAATTGATGATTTCATCCATGAAAAAAGAATTAAATGATGTTTTGCAGGAGAAAATGGTCTTGGAATGGAAAGAAAGGGGCCATGAGTTCAAATATTTCCAAGTAGCTCAGGACCCTAAATGTATAAACTCTCTAAGGATTTGCGGGCTGCTAAAATTCTTCAGGACCATAAGGTTAAGGGCTCAAATGGAATTGCTGCCCTATCTGATGAGTCTCTGGGATGTAGATTGAGAGATCTTCATCATAAAAGGCGAAGAACTAGAACTGGAGGAGATGGATATCTACTTCATCATGGGATTGTCCCGACGAGGGGAAGCACTCCAACTCTTTGGATCTCACCAAGGAGGTGAAAGTACTAGGATTCTAGTCTAGAGGCATTGTCCCGATGCCGAAATGACCAATGGAGTGAAGGTGAAGATAGCAAAAATCACCAACAACCTCATCTTGAGAATGATTTGTTCACTATGGAACATGTATAAATCATGAAAGCCTTGCATGAGGCTTCAAAATCCCAGTTCCAATATGCTATCGCATGTTTGACCCCCACCGTATTTAACTAGTGTGGAGGCCTTTTGGCAAATATGAAACGACAACTCACCAAGGGGAAGCATGGACATCTGAAGAAATTCAGGTTTGATTCAATATTGGTGACCTTCTTTTTAGAGAGAGTGCCCTTATTCTGGTATCAGTGGGCAGAGGTACCAAATCCTGCCCCCCGAGATCCAAGACTCATGCAATGGAGTCAACTCATGCCTTGAGGAGGAAAGGATCATCACATGCATTACCCACCACAATTTTTCATTTTGTAAAACGCCAACTACTCGTGGTGGATTAATATGCTTATGCTGGCATGGATTTTAGGTGGGATCTAGATCTACCTCTACCACCAGGAGAACAGTGGACTGATGCAGGTAAAAACTTGTTTTTTGGATTTTTTCAAGTTTTATGATTTTTTATGAAGTGTAAACTGAGACTCAACTTGTGATAAATGTACAGATGAAGGACCAGAGAGACCACCAGGCATGTCACCAATAGCATGGCGAGTTGCACGTCAGATAGTGGGTGCAGACTATGAAGAAGGGTTGGACCCCTTAGCTGAGATGGAGCGCAATCTGGAGGCGATAACGCGTGGATTCCCATAGTATAATGCTATTGATGATGTTCCACTGTGTTGGCAGAGACACACAATGGGAGTCTCTACGAGACTGCATCGACTGTTAGGCCGAGTGATTAGAGCGGTCTTGTGTTATCATGAGCACCATGCAGGCTGATAGTTTATCTAGTTCTTTTACGCATTTTTTCCGCATTAAAAGCCAAGTGTTCCCAGAACACTCTATTTATGATATTTCGATGTAAAGACTCTGACATACGTGATATATATATATATTATATATATATATATATATATATATATATTTACATCTGTCTTATTTCCTACTTATGTGTCCATAACATGATCAGTTTTATAAATGATGCAAATGCCTATCAAGGACAAAATTTGCTAATGCATCTCTTAATGTATTTATACTACGTGGAGTATGTTGATATGTAATGAAATCAAAATTTATTTCCAGAAATCCAACACATAGATACATACACAATATTTGTGGATTTCTCACTGAGTAATGATTGTTTAATTGTAACACAACGAGCTGTGAATCCAACTTGACAACTGAATCCTTAATGCCAAGAGTAACTGCCTCTGACAAGAGTTCAATAACTGCACTATATTCAGCAATATTATTGGTTGTTTGACCAAGGCAGATACCTTGTAATTTAATCAGCTCGCCATTAGGGTCATAGAGTACCCATGCTGCAAAAGAAAGGTTTTGTGTGCTATGACAAGCACAATCATCAAAACCAATGTAATGGCTTGATGAAATCTACAAACCCAGTGGAACACAAGGTAATAAAAAAACACATCTGCAAAGCAAACAAACACACCAAAAATAAAAAACACACACTAATGAATTAACACAATAATGTACAAAAGTCATTACACAAATTTCACGCATAATACTTCTTCAGAAACAACCCATTACGAGGCTATGAAAATGCATTTCCCTCATAATCACATATCTCATAGGCACATTTTTGTAAGACACGCTTGACGATGTAGGGCATGTGCCACATCAGTTCAAACTTTCCTGCTCCCAATTTATCGTTGGCTTGATCGTAAAGAAGGACTAGGTTGCCTTCAACCAAAGTGTGAGGAGAAATAATTTGGTCAAAATGTGCTTTGACTCATTTCTTTTGAGCTTCGATGACCATAAAAGTAATGCAATGAGTCTTTTCAAGCCTCTCAAGATACAATAGTCGCTCCTCTTCAGGCGAGGTATTCAGAAGAAGTTCGATAGCTAGCTTAAGTGAAGGGATTTCACATTCGATTGGAAGAGTTGCCTCTAAACCATACACCACCTAAAATCAAGTGAATCTAGTGGTCATCTTAGAAGAAGTTCTGTAAGCCAAAAGAGCTGAGAAGAGCATCCTATTTCAATCCTTTTTCTACTTCCCAATGGTATGTTGAAGCATAGTAATCAAAAGTTTTTTAACTACCTTAACTTAGCCATTGGCCTGTGGATAACAAGGAGTTGAGCTATCATGACAAAGGCCCAACTAAGCAGTCAACTCTGCCATCATGTGCTGATGAAAATGTGATCCATGGTCAGTCACGATAGCTTGAGGAACACCAAAATACACTATGATGTGGTTAAAAAGGAACTGAGTAGCAGTAATATCGTCAGCATTGTATGTAGGCATCACCTTGGCCCATTTAGTAAAATAGTCGACGACGACGATTATATAACCATGCCCATAGGTCGAACGAGGGTTACATGTCATGAAATCAATGCCCCATTTAGAAAATGGGCCAACAGTAATTACTGGGTGTAGGGGTGCGCGTGGGCCACACTGCTTGTGGTTGAAAATCTAGCATTCATGGCATTTTTGGACAGCTAGAATGAAATGTTTAAAGATAGAAGGCTAGAAATAACTAGCGTTTAGTATATTATAAGCAATGGCATATCCAAACATATGACCACAACAGGCACCAGAGTGGCAATAATTTAATATCTGCTCAGCCTCTTCTAGGGTGAGACACCTACGAATAACAGAGTCCACACCGACCTAATACAATGTATCACCAAGGATCCGATAAGGTTGGGACTGATGCCAAATGCAGCCTAGATCGAATTGGAACAAATCAGATTGGAATGTTTGGGTTTGGAGATAAAAAATATTATCTCCATACCATGGGTCGAGAGTGCTGATCAGAAACAGAGTTTCATCTGGTATCTGCTCAGTAAAATCAGTTTAAGTTCTTGCAGACAGAAGAGAGCATATTAACTCAACAAAGACGAGCGATTTCTTTGATTTGGCAACAGTAAATTCCAAATCAAACTCCTGTAGGATAACGATCCATTTGGAGTATTCCCCCCTCCCCAGAAACTGACGAGTTAGAATATATGTCATGGGGTTGCAATTAGAAATCATTGTGGTTTTCCGTAAAAGGATATAGTGTCGAAATCTTTGGACGTCATGAATTGCCGCCAAGGCAAGTTTCTAGACATGGGCATATCGAGACTCGGAATAGTAGTATCAGTTGCAGCCAAATATAGGAAGTAATCATCGCGATAATCAGGGGGATGCAGTAAAGGAGAACTAATAAGCATGTCTTTTAAAGCGTCGAAGGATTTTTGGGCAACTTCATCCCAAATAAAAGGGATCCCCTTCTTTAGTAAGCAAATAAAACCCTTGGCGAGTTTGGCGTGATTAGGGACAAATCTACGAATAAAATTATGCTTTCCCTGTAGGCTCTGCAATTGCAGTAATGATGTAGGGGGGGTAAATTGACAATGGCCTCAACTTTCAAAGGATCAATTTGGATACCTTCGTGAGACACCACAAAACCCAAGAGTCAGCAAAACTCGACGCAAAACACACACTTGTGTTGATTGATACAGATATTGTAATTCTGACATCATAAAAGGATGGATCTTAAGTGATATGGATGGTCACGACAATTAGAAAAATGAGCTGGTAAGTCGTCGAGGTATGGCTGAACAATGTGTCGAATGTCATGAAATGCATAAGACATTGCTCATTGGAAGGTAGTGCCAGCATTCTTCAAACCAAAAGGAAGATTTTTGTAAGAGAAAGTACCCCAAGGATAGATAAATGTCGTTTTATGTTGATCAGTGGGTGAAATGTTAATCTGGTTATAGCCAAAAAAATCATCCATGAATAAGAAAATCTCTCCCCCAATGCATTCTTCGATGATTTGATCGATAATTGGATTAGGATAATTGTCCTTAGGACATGTGAAATTGATATCGTGGTAATCAGCACAAACATGTATCATGCCCTGCTTTTTGGCAACAGGGACAATATTGGACACCCAATCCGTCAATGGAATAGGATAAATAAAACCTGGTTTTAAAATCTTCTCCACTTCTGCTTTAGTAGTAGCTTCCTTTCGAGGGTGCACAGGGTGAAGCCATTGTCAAACAAGCTTAGCACCAGGATAAGTCAGAATCTCATGCACCACTATTGTTGGGTTAATACCAGGCATTTCCTCGTATGACCATGGAAGAGGTCTCGAAATTTTTTAAAAAGTTGAGTATAAATCTTGATCTCATCTAGAGAATAAGAAACCCTAATATGAATGTTCTTGAAATTCCAGGTTTAATGGAAATGTCTAGAGGCATAGTAGCAGTGATGTTCCCCATATTGCTCTCTGACAAGACTTCATGCACCAGGACAGGTGTCTGAAGTGGAGGCGTGGGACAATGAGAAACAGATGCTTCAAGATAGGAAGGCATCTCATCGAGGCTAGGAAGAAATGAAGAATGATGATGTAGACCATTCCATGGAGTTTCGTCCAGAGACATGACCGCAACAATACTCTCATCGGTGAGGAATGTCTCATTTAAAGGATCCAGAGAATCCTAAGAACCAATCCAAGGAGATGGCTGATGAGGCCCAAAAATAGGTAACTATATGGGCTCATTCTGCCTATTATTTTCATTTAATCTGCCTTTCTCAATATTTTTTTGCATGTTTTTGAATATATTTATGTCAATAGAGTGAATGGGGATGGTCACTTTTCCATCTAGTCTAATGAGTGTTTATTGCAGATTTTTTGGGCAATTTTGGACAAGGACCAGGAATTTATGAGCAAAATGACAGCCAAACTCAAGGAAATAGGGATGAGGACCTATAGGAGAGGTGTCCCCTTCATCAAATGACCCCTTCCTCAAATTATTCATCAATACCATGGAGTACAAAGGCCCACATTGATGATTCCAAGGGGCAGTCGAGCAAGTCAAGTAGGATTGTTGTTATCTTCAGTTCTAGGCAGTCAAGTTCCTTAAGTTTAGGAGGACTGTTGGGAGTCCCCACTTGTACAAATAAGAAGGCTTCAAGCCTCAGTAAGTTAGCCATTCCATAGCATATTTTCACACATTTGTGCAACCTTGTACTCAGCTCATTTTCGAGCTCTTTTTGAAGACAATTTTGTGATGCAACTGCTATTTTTCGATAAATGAAGATGAATCAAGTTTTGAACCAGCACTGATCTTTTCTAGAGGGATGAAGCTCTTGGGTTAGGGCCCAACCCAAGTGCCCAACACCTCCTTTGTGTATTTATATGCTTTTTCTTGCATTCATAAGATAATTTTTGTTGTTTAGGTTAATCTTGCTTTGTTAAATTGGATTGCTTTTAATGGTTAGAATAGTTGTTTTTGCTTCAAGTTGCTTAAGTATTTTGTTGCAGTAACAGGAAAGATCCAAAAAGGCCACCAAAAAGTCTTGATATCCTTTCTCCCTCCTTGGGACCATGATTTGAGGTCAAGGCACTACTGTTGCCACCAAAAACACAGTTTTTGCTCTTCCAATGCAATTGCTAGTGTGATATTTCGAGTTGGAGAAGTTGATATCAGTTTGGATTCACATGCTTAGATAATTTCATGTTCATTTACCATGGTTTTCTCGCATAATTTTCTATCCATAAAGTATTGTTCAACATTTTTCTGGTTTTAGGTCAAAATTAGGTTAAGATAGACAAACTCTATTTTTCGGTTCTTGCTTTGGTCAGTTTTGAGAAGTAAGTGTGCAGCTCTCTTGTAGAAAATTCTAGATTATCATTCCTCCATAACATAACCTATACCAGTTCATCTCTCAAGATTTCTCCCTCATTCGCCACATTTTGCCAATCTGCCCTAATTTTTGCATTTTTCCATAAAGATGCTCTTTTGCCCTTTTAAACAAATCCAACCATCTCCTTTGGCCCTGATCCTCAATTACAAAGTTCTAGACCCCTCAACACCTTCATCAAACCTTCATCTCCCCTTTCCCATCATTTTTCCACCTTCAAACCTCCAAAAACCACTTTCGGCCTCCTCTTGTAGATCCTCCTGAAGAATCTCCTGTAGATCCCCTGTAGCTTCCTATAGAATTTACTGCGAGTGATTTCTCGAAGTATGGTTGCAATGGAAGTCTCCAGAAGGGTACTAAGGACTTCTTAGGACCCCTCCACACCTTCCTCACCATCTGCAAAAGCCTACTCCATCTTCCTTTGCCACCAAACCTTTACACAGTCACAACTAGTCAAATCATAAGCATAATAATTCCACACAAAAAAATACTCAAAAGTACAAAAAAGATGATTTCTTCTCATTTCTCTTCAGAAGTAGCTTGAATAAATGCAACTTTCCTTTTTAGTAATCAATGGCACCCATTTCAGTAGTTTCCATCTCTTTTCTTGCACAACTAGGGTTTTCTAGGGTTTGTTAGGGTTTGTGGTTTATTTCAGTTTTCCTTCTCTTTCTGCAAGTACAATAGCCCCTGTAGAGTTAGTTTCCTTTCATCATAGTTAAAGCTTCTTCTGAGAACTCATAGAAGTTGGCTCAAGTTCCTAGCGAACTTGCGCCTGCTGATAAAGTGACAGCCTGCTGTAAGAGCTAGTACTTGTGCATACAGCACCATCGCTTCCAAGTTTGTTACGAACTACCGGGTTGATAAAAGTAAAGAAGGAAGCCCCAAGAGTTGCAACATTATTGTTGCAATACTGGAGCTCACCACTCTTTTTGGCACCATTGTCGGGGAAGCGTCAAAGTATTTTGTGATTACTGCTTTTCTTCTATTTCCTACTGCAACATTCTACTAAGTAGTTTATTTCAGCAAAAGTATAGTAATTATTTCATTTCCATTCTGCAATTTCAATTCTGGAAAAGTAGATTAGACATTTCCTGCTTCCATTTCAATTCTGCAATTTCAATTCAGCAAGCGTAGATTAGACATTTCCTGCTTTCATTTCAATTCTGCAATTTCATTTCAGCAAGCGTAGATTAGACATTTCCTGCTTTCATTTCAATTTTGCAATTTCATTTCAGCAAGCGTAGATTAGGCATTTCCTGCTTTCATTTCATTTCAGCAAGCGTAGATTAGGCATTTCCTGCTTTCATTTCAATTCTGCAATTTCATTTCAGGAAAGTAGATTAGTCATCTCTTGCTTTCATTTCAATTCTGCAATTTTCATTTCAGCAAGGTTTATTTCAGTTAGTTGCAATTTGTTGTTCAATCCATTTGAGTTTTGCAGGTACAAGCAAAAAAATAAAATTATATATTTATATATATAATAATAATAAAATAATAATAATAATAATAATAATAAATAAATAATAAATAAATAAATAATAAATAAAATAAAAATAAATAAAAATAAAAAATAAAAAAATCACCAAAAAAAGAGATTTTCTTTCATGCCTTGTAGGAACAGAGACATTTCAAGGAAATTCCTACCCAACACCCCCACCACATCACTGAGTCACCCTTCTCTCTTGTTTGGTGGCAGTGATCTAGAAGAACCTATAGGTGAACCTCCAGAGATATACGAAGATCCTATAACAAAAGAAGAGCAAGAAACCATTCCTCTTGAGACCATGGCTGAAAACATAAACATTAGAGGAAATGGGGAAAGAATAGAAGGTGATTTTCCTATTTGAGAGACCAAATGGGACACAAAAATGAAAACATAAGCCCTTCAGCCTTACCTCACTTCCATGGATTAACTACCGAAGATCCTGATACCTTATTGTTTGAATTTGTTGTTCTCTGTCGAACCTATGACTATGCAGAAGACGGGCAGAAGTTGAAATTGTTTCTTCTACCCTCAAGGATCCAGCCTTGTGCTAGGTCATGTGGTTACCTAGAAATAGTATCACAACTTGGGCTCATATGTAGCAAGCCTTTAACAACAAATACCGGGACTACTATAGGTCAAAGGATACCAAGGAAGAAATCTTCCGAATGACCATGGGAAGTGATGAATCTTTAGAAGACTATGAAGAAAGGTTTGAACTCAGTTATAAAAGGGCCAGGTGCACACTTGACCCCAGATCTCCGAAGTTGGTTCTACTCAAAGGAGTCCCTGAAGACCTTCTAGATACCCTCCATTTGCTGGTTGGGGGAGACATCTACCAATTACCTTATGATGACATAAATACTGCGTTTAAAAACCATTCCAAGTCAGCCAGAAAGAGAGGTAGGGGAAGTCAACCTCTAGCCAGTACATCCTCATCTAGTTCATCCCTTAGGAATGAACTTGAGAATCGGCTGGAAGATTTCAAGAGCGAGTTGAGGTAGACTCTTACCATGTAAATGGATACCTTACATATCAAAAGGAAACAAGAGGAAGCCGAGAGGGCTTTGGCCATCTTCTGTCCCAGGTGCACTAGAAAGCATCATAGGAATGAGTGTCCATTGCACTCTATAGAGGTGTGTTTAGTTTGTGAAGAAGGCCATCCTACGAATTAGTGCCCTTCCTTGCTTGGAATAAAAGCTATATATCAGGGGGCTGAAGGAGCCACTGAACCACTCTATTTCATGAACCAAAGGAGGCCACATGGACCCAGACCTTACCAGCAAGGAATGTGAGGGACATCCCAGAACTATTACAACCCCAATCAAGCCACTTCGATGCCTTCTTGGGGTCCTGCAACTCATCCTTCCTGGTCCACACCCCCTCCTTAGTCATATCCTCCTCAATACTAGTTTTGCCCAGCCACAGCCTCAGTGGAATACACCTCATCAGGGGTGGAGGCCTCAGTACAACTCTCCTCCTACTATTTTGCCTCCACCACCTGCTCAGCCACAACCATTACATCCTGTTCCACCAAGCCAACCCCAAATACCTGCTCAACTGAACCTGAATCCTAACAACATACAGGCCCAACAGGTATATAGTGGATAAACATCATGCCCAACCTATGCTATGGAGATTCAGGAGATTAACCTACGATCTGGGAAGGTTCTCCTAGATAGCCAACCTCCTCCTAAGGAGAATGAGGAAGAAAAATAGGAAAGTGAACCAAAAGTCACTCCACCCTTTCCTGAGAGACTAACTGGAACCACATAACCGACCCCAGAAGAAACTAAAATTCTGGGAGAATTGAAGCAGTTATGTGTAAGGATACCACTTCTCCAAGCCATAAAAGATGTGTCCATATACAACAAGATAATCAAGGAGAAGTGCTTCAGGCACCTAGGTAGGTGCAAGAGAGATGCTCCAACTATGAATGTCATAGGACAACTGTCTGACCTGATGTTGGGGTAGGTGATCTGTCCGAAATATCTAAACCCTGGGAGTCCTGTAGTCGATGTCCACATCAATGGAACCATAATCTCCCATACCTTAATTGATCTAGGGGCTTCCATTAATGTGTTGACCAAGGACACTATGCTCAAACTAACCTTCAGGGTTCCCTGAGAAAGACCTCAATAGTACTGCAGTTAACAGACCGCTCCACCGTGACCCCTGAGGGGATTGTGGAAGATGTAATGGTCTCTATTGATTCCTAGGAGTACCCTGTTGATTTCCTGGTTCTCCGGCCAAAGGTAAAGCTCACTGAGTATCCTCTCATTCTGGGAAGGCCTTGGTTGGCTACTGCAGATGCCTACATTAGTTGTCGAGCTGGGAACATCACAATCAAGAACGAGCATATGTCCCAACAATTAGTCCTCTATCCTCCTACCCAAAATCTGCTAGAACATGATTTACCTCTCTGGTTGGAGGAGGAAGATGAGGATGAAGTCTATTCTGCACCATTGTGTATAGTAGAGGCTACCATGGGGGGTCCACAAACCGAGGATGATCTTATTGAGAACTTGATTCAGAATCCACCCCCTAGTGTGTTTCCATTAGAAGACCTGGTGGAAGAAACCCAAGCTAATCCTTTATTTGATATCTGTGTGGCTAATCCAGCCTCTCTCCAAGTTAAAAATGTGGAATTCAGCCCAGAAAAAAACCTTGAAGATCAACTCATCCCTATCCACCTCTCAGGAGAAAGAAAAGTGTAGCTTATTGAACAATCACATGGATGCTTTTGCTTGGAGCTATAAGGAGATGAAGGGAGTCAACCCTTCAGTCTGTACTCATCACATTTACATTAAAGAAGATTGTAAACCAGTTAGGCAACCTCAAAGGAGGATGAATCTAGCGCTTAAGGACATTGTCAAAGAAGAACTGCAAAAATTGTTGGATGTAGGATTCATCTATCCCATCTATGACAGTGAATGGGTTTCTCCTTTGGTGCTAGTGCCAAAGAAAAACGAGAAGTGGAGAATCTGTGTAGATTATCGGGAACTAAACAAGGCCACCAAGAAGGACCATTTCCCTTTGCCTTTCATAGATCAAGTGTTAAATGGCCTGGCACGGAAGAAATTCTTCTCCTTCCTAGATGGGTTTAGCGGGTATAACCAGATCCAAATCAGCCCGGAAGACCAAGACCACTTTCACTTGTCCTTGGGGTACTTTACTGGGTCCTTCCTTTTGGGTTGTGTAATGCTCCCACCACTTTCCAGAGAGCAGTACTGAGCATATTTGCTGAACTGGTGCATGATTCAGTGGAAATCTATATGGATGACTTTACCCCTTATGGTTCTAATTTCCAGGAAGCTCTGACTAACTTGGGAAAAGTTTTAGCCAAGTGTATTGAAATGAACCTGTCCCTCAGTCCTGAAAAATTTGAATTCTTGATGACTGAAGGGACCGTGCTAGGTCATATAATTTCTCAACAAGGATTACAGGTGGATCCCAACAAGATTTCTATCATCCAAAGGGTCCCACCTCCTCAAAAGGTAAGAGATGTTTGGAGTTTTCTAGGCTTAGCAGGGTATTATAGAAGATTCATTAAATATTTCAGTAAGCTAGCCTCTCCATTGTTTGGTCTTTTGGGAAAAGATGCTGAGTTCATATGGACTGACACTGTCAAGAGGCTCTGGATGCCTTGGAAGGTAAGTTGGTAACTACCCAATTTTGAGAGGTCCAAACTGGACCCTACCTTTCCACATTCACACAGATGCCTTGAACAAAGCGATAAGAGCAGCCTTAGGGAAAGTTGAGGAGAAGCTGCCTTATGCCATATATTTTGTCATTAAAAATCTATCCAAGGCCGAACTAAACTACACTGTAACCAAAAAGGATCTCCTAGTTGTAGTCCATTCCCTAAATAAGTTTAGACACTACATCACCGGCTATCAAACATTCGTACACACTGATTATGTTGCAATTAGGTATTTGATGAATAAACCAGATGTAAATGCTCGTATCATTAGATGGTTACTTTTATTGTAGTAATTTTATTTGACCATTGTTGATAAGCCGGGTAAGGAAAATTTTGTTGTTGACTTTCTATCTGTACTAGATCTATTTGCAGGTGAAGAAGGAATGGTGGATGATCAAATGCCAGATGAACACCTATTTTCTATTTTCAGTACTCTCTCCATGGTTTGCTGATATAGCAAATTATTTGGTTTTAGCATAGTTTCCACCATACCTGTCCTCAAAACAGAAGAGCAAGATCATGAGGAAAAGTGCCCCATTCACTTGGATTGGGGGCAATCTTTTTAAACTTGGCCCAGATCAGATTTTGAGGCAATGTGTCAAGGAGGAGGAAGTTTTTGACATCCTCCTAACCTGTCATAATGGGCCCTGTGGGGGCCACTTTGCAGCAAAAAGGACTAGCTTCAAAATTCTGCAAGCAGGTTACTATTGGCCCACTCTTCATCAAGATATCAGGAGATATATCAGCCAATGTGACTGATGTCAAAGGATGGGGAAACCTACTCCAAGGGATGAGATGCCCCTGCAACCTCAAGTGACTTTCAAGCCATTTGAGAAGTGGGGCATGGACTTTGTGGGTCCTATTAACCCTCCTTCAAAACAGAAATCTTACATCATTGTGTGTAATGATTATCTGACAAAATGGGTAGAAACAAAGATGATCAAGGCAACAACAGAAGAAAAAGTAGTTGAGTTTTTGAGAGAAAATATCTTCTACAAGTTTGGTTATCCAAAAGAGTTAGTCACAAATCAAGGGAGTCAGTTTACCTCCAATCTGGTTGAAGACCTGCTCTCACATCACAAGATTAAGCACAGAACTTACACCCCTTATCATCCACACGCAAATGGATAGGTGGAAGTCACTAACAGAGCTTCAGAAGGAATTTTGACTAAGTTAGTGAGCAGCAGCAGAAAAGATTGGGTAGATCGATTGGTTGAGGCCACTTGGGCCTATAACACCATCTGCAAAACCACCACAGGGTCCACACCCTATGAGCTGGTCTATGGGAAGAAGGCTCTGTTGTCAATAGAATTTGAATATAACACATTAAGGATGGCAGCTCAACTAGACCTAGATCTTAGCCATGCACAAAAGGAAAGATTACTTCAACTAAATGGATTGGATGAACAGAGATTGTAGACCCTTCTCCACTCAGAGGTAGTCCAACTTCAAAGAAAAATATGGCATGACAGAAACCTCAAAGAAAAACAATTCCAACAAGGAGATTGGGCACTGCTCTATGATTCAAGATATAAATATTTCAAGAGCAAACTGAGGACAAGATGGTTGGGACCATACACAGTAGAAAAATGAAATGACAATGGTTCAGTCCTGATCCGAATCATTGATGAAGAAGCCATCCCCATGCTCATCAATGGGCATAAGTTGAAGATCTACAAGAAGCCCCTTTCCAAGCAGGAATTCATTGAGAATCTGGGTAAAACAGTGTTGGTAGTGGAGCAGGTCCCTGTCTCCACTCCACCCACACCTTGAGAAAACAAAAACAAAAAACAGAGAAAAAACAGAAAAAGGAATAAAAGATCCCTGGGTGAAAACCTCTTGGAGGCGCTCAGGGCAGGTAGTGAGGGTGAAAACCTCTTGGAGGTGCCCCAACTATCTCATAAAGAAAAAAGGAAAAAAAAAAAGAGAAAAAATGAAAAACAGAAAAACCTAACTTTTTTTTTTTATGTATTTCAAGTTGCAGGAGGGTTACACAAGAGAAAACACATGGCGAGGTTGCATACAACCTTGATAACTCATTCCTCCATCGCCATTTTCTTTTCCCAGGCCTTGGTCTCGTTTGTTCTGAAAATTTCGCATGCTACAGGAAACTCTGTGCATTCTATAGGAGGCTCATGTAGAAAATATAGAAGCCCAAAATCAAGTTCAGAGAAGATTTTGAGGGTTGGAAATTTGTCTACAAGGCCTATGGACCTCCCTGCCACCATCCATCCACCTAACTCTCCATTCCATCTCTGCACACCCACGCTTCCACTTGCTTTTCTTTCCCTACATAGACAAATACATAAATTCTGTTTCTTTCATTCCTTCAACAAAAAAAATGATGATAAATAAAGCAGCAACGTTCTTCACTTGTTCTTACCTGATGTCTTCCAGCTGTTATTCCTTTCATTCAAAACCTTCTTCAGCTGTCCTTTTAGCCCTACTCAAGCATCAGCCTGTAATTTCAGAGGGAGAAGTAGCTACAGGAAATCCTACAAGATTCCTGTAGCAGCTGATCCCTTTAAAAAACAGCTCCAGAGACAAGGTCAGCACAACTAAGATGCATGCAACATGCGAGGGGCAGAACCTGATCGAAAGATCACTAGCATAAGCCAAAGCCTGAGCGTGCAGAGCACCAGTGGCAACAACAATGAGAAAATGAAGTCCCAAAGTCAAAACATACAGAGCACAACAGTGACTAACAGGTAAGTGGCTAAATCTATTCCTTGATTGCATGAATATTATTTAGGAACTGCATGAACTATTGGGATGGTCATGATTAAACAGAATCGGTGGCCAGCTAACTGGCCACCCTCATTCAGTTCAAAACACCCTCGTGGAGTTCAAATGAGCCTCATCCAATTCAAACCACAATTCAGATACGCAGTCAGCGCGTGTGGCCCGTCAACTCGGGAAGAAAAAAACTCAGAACCAGTAGTGGTGGCGGCGTATAACAGGAATAAGAGAGGTGATGGCGGTCAGGTGACATGAAAAACCATAATGAAACTTGCGTAGGACCAATGGTCCGGATGGGGATAATGTACCCATCTAGCCACCTCACCTCGTCACCGCAGATTATGCCATCAACTTGAGTACAATGTGCTCTAAGCCTCCACCACCTTTTGTTTTCAGTTGCATCGACGAGTTCTCGACTACAACACTCACCTACCACCTTCAGAATAGTGAACCAATCATTTTCTGCTAGTTTTTCAAAACCCTCCCGCCTATCAGGTTCTACAGGAGCACTATTGCATTCTACAAAAGCAGGAACACCATCTATAGGAGACTTTCTACAAGAAGGCCAGAGAGCAGCTCTACAGAGGAAAAATTTGGAATTTTTGTCAAATTCAAGCTTGAAAAGAGGTAGCCTCGGAAACTCACTCTACATGTGATATATCTATAAAAGGTGGTGGATTAGAAGTAAAGTATTGGATTGAAAAAAGGAAAGAAAAGAGAGCTTAAAAGTCTGCCTGTGTTTTCCTGAAATTCCATACAGTCTCTCCATTTTCTTCTCTGTGCTCAAAGATCTGTGTTTTTTTCTTTCCTTTCCCGCATTCTCCTAAAAAAGGGATACAACCATAGAAACCAAGCCTGTGAAGAAAATGAATTTACAAGTCTGTCTACTCTGTGAAAAAACACTGTGTTATATATTCTCTATTTTGGCAAAGTATTGATTCCCCTACTGGAGGTCTCTGCATGAATAGATGTCTCTACTCAATCTCCTCTCAGCTTCCCTTGTTGTGGCTACTCCACAACCTTCTGAAGTTGCTGCACCAATCGTGGCTCCTCCACAATCGTCTGAGACTTTTTCTGGCTCTGCATGTTGAGAGGTAATATACCCTCCCTCTCAACCACCAAGTCTCCATCAGTTGCCTTGCTGCTCAAGGCTTTGCATGCATCTTGAACCTCAAGAGAATACAGGTTCTTGACTCGTGAACCAATCTACGTCACCTGTCTAGTGATGACGTGTCTAAGGAAAACCTTTCCCTTACTGAAGACAACATCATAGCCTCTGTCTTCCAGCATCGCGATCGACACCAAGTTTCTCTTCGGTCCTGGTACATACTTGACATCAATCAAGGTAAGGCGAGATCCATTCTCCCTCTGAAAAATAACCGTGCCTACACTTGAGACAGTATACTTCTCATCATTACCCATTGCTATGAGTATCTAGAGATCTTTCTCCTCCAAAGTACTGAAAAAACACTTGTCGCCGATCATGTGGAAAGAAGCTCCACTATCAAGAAACCAACCACTTCCCACCATGGATGAAACCATGCACGCGAAGAGTGTGAAATCCAACTCAAACTGTGAAGCAAGTGCCTCACCTTCAGATCCTTCCCCGGATCCCTTCTTGGATTTCCTTCGTCGACAATTTGCAGCATAATGGCCCACCTCATGACAACGAAAGCATCGTGTTAGTGTCGGTATCTTCATCCCTCCATCAATGATCAAAATTCTCTTGTTGCATTTCATTCTAGGTGTCTCATCTGATCAGCTGCATTCCATTAGGATCATGGATCATCTGATGGCAGTGGCATTTTATAAATTTTTCCCTCATGATCTTTACCTGCTGGGCCATTTTCAGGTCATTTACGGTCATTTTTGTCTTTACATCTGCAAAAAGACAATTTTAGGGTTTTAGGTCTCATTAGGTCTAGGGTTTGTCCTCAAGGTCTTGTAAAAGCTCAATAATGGTCAGTAGGTTCATGAGGAGGTCAAATAAAGTCTCAACAACAAAAATTTCATTAATCACATGCTCAGTGATTGATTTTTCCCCAAAACCCTATTTTGAGGAAAAACAGAGATTTTTTTTATGTTTTATGTAAATTTTTATGTAATTTCATCTTTCCTATATGTAATAATTTTGAGATGCAACCCTAGTCACTTTTCCAAGCTCCTGTATTCTAGCCCCTGCAAAAGAGTCAAAAAATCAAAGCATTTAGTCCATCAAAGGCAAAAAGAAAGTCAAATTGCCAAAACAGAGTTTTCAAAAAAAGCAAGTGAAAGATAAACATTACAAAGTGGGTTTTATAAGTGAAAAATTAAATTGGTGGGTATATAAATTCTTTCCATGTCAATGAGCTCATTTGTGTCCAAAGAGTGAATGAGAAACAAGTGCAAATTGTGTTTTCGAGCCTAAGGAGCGAATTTGCATCAAACTGTGAAAATTTTGAGGCATGGTGCACCTAGGTCAAGGCGCGGCACACCTGGCCAGTGCAGCGCATATAAGTGCAGGTTATACATTGAAATTATAATTGGCGTGACATACCAGTGAGGTGCGACGCACCTGTTAGTGTGCACGACGCACCAGTGAGGCGTGGCACACTTGTTAGTGTGCATGGTGCACCTGCCTCCAAAGCCATAAACTCGTTCAAATTGCCTCCTCCAAGCTTCAAACTTGCAAATTCCTCATTCCACAAGTAAGTTAACATCTCCATATTGCCATTGCAAGGGTTTTCATAAGTATTTATGGTGTTTCTATAGGTAAAAAACAAAACCCTAGTTCCTTGCATAGTTGTATTGAGAAAGCTGCCTAGGGTTTGCAAAATTACAGTTCTGCTATCTAATTCCCATCCTACCATTTTCACATCCCCTCACTACAATTTCATTCACCTCTTTTCTCCTTCCCTCTTTCACTTACACCTACATTTTTCCTCTATCCCCAAAACTGAAAACCCTAATCCCTAACCTCACTTCTCCCGAACCCTGATTAGCATCCCTAATCCCTAAATATCATTCCCTAAAACCCTGCCATTCCCAAAAACCCTACAAGCAACATCCCAACCCCTCATTCATAGTCCCTATCATCAAATCCCTGTTATTTAGCAACAAATACCTATATTCTCTATAAAATCTCTTCATACTCATCTAGGAAACATCAAACAATGGCAAATTTGGATTCAGATTCATCTTATGATAGAAATGAGGAAAGAATAAGTGACTCCTCCAAATAAATTCATGCACCAAGGTGACCTCACAAGGGTGGAAAACATATCCAGGAGGAGCCCACTACACTTACTGAGTTGTTGGCTTGCCCAATGGCTGTAGCATGCTTCAAACATCAATCCTACTATCAATTTTGTGAGATGGTGGAAAGAGTCAAATACCATCATGAGCTAGCTAGATTGTTTGTCCTCCATCTTCACAACGGTCAGGTCAATTTGGTAGGTGTGACATTCACTTTGACACCTGAGACTATAGCCCAAGCAATCGGTATTCCGAACGTAGGTGAATAGTGGAACAAGAGACAGCTGGTGGACAGAGAACATTATGAGCCTTATATCAAGGCTAGCTTTCAGAGGCAGATTAGTAGAGTTTTCCCTTTCAGGCATCTTTAGGACACATATGCTCCATTGATGAAGCTCATAATCAAATATTTCAGCTGTGAAGGCAGATTTTATCGCCTGTATGCCTACCGCATCATATTATTGATGCATTTCACTAGGGTGAGGATGATGAACCTCCCCTATTTCATATGCCGGAATATCAAGAAAATGACCACATTGGTGCAAAGGAAACCTCCTAGTCAGCAGTATAACAACATCTATCACTTTGCCTTAATCAAGATTATGGTTTTGCATCAGCTTAGTTTACTGAATGTTTCATGGGAGGATTTCATTTCACATGAGGTATTTATAGGTCCTCAAGTGCCCTCATCAGTTTTTCATGAGGCAGGATAGCCTTCACATCAGCAAGACGTGCATGAGACTCAAACCACTAGTGTGCCAGTGTTTGTCACTTACCAAAAGGGCACAAGGAGATTGTTTGAATCAGCAAAACAAGTACTATCTCCACCCGAGGTGGAAGGGGTTTCATTTCCTTCAATAGAAAAGTAGGTAGAGGACAAGGGTAAGTAGCCATTGCATGAGGGGCCTTCAGAAGGTCAAGAGAGATATTTCATTCTCATTCAGGATGATGACACTGATTTGGGCTCCCAGAGCTCAAAGCTCAAGGAGATCATTTAGGAAAAACAAGCTGACATTCATGACTTGTCTCTTAACCTAGAAAGAGCCAAGTGGATAATCAACTATCTTGAGTAGAGGAAAAAATAGTTAGAAGATTAGCAAACCATCATGGAGCTCCAAAACATAAGAGAAAAT
Source organism: Pinus taeda (assembly GCA_000404065.3). Taxonomy (NCBI): domain Eukaryota; kingdom Viridiplantae; phylum Streptophyta; class Pinopsida; order Pinales; family Pinaceae; genus Pinus; species Pinus taeda. Next base: position 36,459 of record APFE031405185.1, on the reverse strand, counting down.
CGGCAAGCTGCCAAGAGGAGGAAAGTCAAGTTGACACCACTTGAACAAGAAATTGAAGCTGATCATGAATCTTAGCTTGAGAGGGAAAACATGCACTTGGAAAAGATGCTGGAGAAGGCCAACAAAGAGGAAAATATGTTGAGGCACATGGCCTATCACTATTTGGCGAGAAACAAAGTTTGGAAAGCAAGAATTAGGATTTTGAAGGCCAAGTTGAGGAAAGCTTTGAGGAAGAGCAAAGAGAAACACAAGCTCAAGATTTTAGCTGAGGCTTCCTTAGCCCAACATAGCACTTGATGTAGGACACTCAGCCCAAATTTCGAGAAATTTGGGATATTTTTGTCAATTTTGAATTTTTGGAGCAAAACACAGGTTTTTCTACCTGGTGCGCCGCGCCACCTGGCGCACGCTTTTTCTAGGGACCTCCTTTGGAGGAAAAATCAGTATTTTTTGATTCCTCAAGCAAAAATATGACTTCCTGCAAATGGACAAGAAAATTTGTCAAGTTTTGAGCTTCCAAAAGGGTCAAAAACACCTCAAAAATGCCTTTTCTGCCCCTTTTTGGCCACACAGGAAGCAATGTTGAGAGAACTCACTTTTAGAGGGGCAAATGGACTCCAAATTTAGAAATTCCACTTGTTCTGGAAAGTAGACAGATATTCCTTTCTAAAACACCGACTTGGAGCAAATTTGGTGCAAGGGAAGGCCTCCAAAATCAGCTGAAAAAAGGCGCGGCGCACAAGGACAAAGGCACAACGCACAGGATGGAAAATTGACTTTTTGCCCAAAAAACTTTGTTTTTCGCCCAATTTTTTCTTTGTTTGACTTTTATCTCTCTCATAGTCAAACTCATGATGTAATTTGATGTAACTTGATGGAATTTGATGTAAATATGCTAGAATTTCACTCATGGAGGTAGATACATAATGAAAAGGTAGTTTTGAACCGAATGAATTAGTTTCCTAGAGTTTAGAGGCAAGTTGTTCCACTGCCTACTTTTCAGTTCTTAGTTTAGATTTTGTTGGAACAACTTTTACTTTATAAGTAATAGATCGTTTCACCCTCCTATTCGTTCTCCAAATCTTGTTCGGT
>APFE031405183.1:0-33416 GCA_000404065.3 Pinus taeda | reverse complement strand
ATATTTGTTTTTTTTAACTAATCAACATTTAAAAAAGAAAAATAAAACAACTTGAAAATTCGTTAAGTAATCATAATTTAAAAAAAAAATGGAGATAATAAATTTTAAAGTGTGAAAAATAAGTCCTCTAAAAAAAGGTATGTTGCATCAACACGTTGCATCTACATATTTCAAAATTAGCATGAAAATCACTAATATTTAAAAACAAATACTTATATTTGATACATAAGAAAATTTAAAATGTCAAAAATATGCTCCCAAACAAAAGAAGTGTATTATGTTTAACCACTTTTGAAAATCGGATCACGTTTTTACTACCCCTACGAAACGAGTAATCGTATCGGTTATTTAAAGTGTCAAAAACTATGCTCTAAAAAAAATATGTGTGTTCTGCATCGCCCCTTTTCAGAATCGGGTCAATTTTTTGCTATCTCTATGAAACGGGTAACAATATCAGTTCTTGTTTCAAAGTTTACATTGTTGGGTATGCATTGATTAAGGGGAATTGAATAAAGCAACTTTGAAGGATCACTTTCTTTTGCCCTTTATCGATCAAGTATTAGATAAATTAGCAGGCAAAAAGTACTTTTCATTTCTGGATGGTTTTAATGGTTATAATCAAATTCAGGTAGCACTTGAGGATCAAGATAAAACCACATTTACCTGTCCATGGGGAACTTTTGCTTACCGAGTGCTTCCTTTTGGATTATGTAATGCACTCGAAACATTCCAAAGACCAGTATTAGGAATTTTTTTTGATCTAATCCATAATTGTGTAGAGGTATATATGGATGATTTTACAGTTTATGGTAATATATTTGAAGAGGCATTAGAAAATTTAGAAAATGTCCTTATAAGATATAAAGAAACAAACATTTCATTAAGCCATGAAAAATGCTTTATGATGTTTACTGAAGGCATTGTTTTAGGACATCATATTTCAGGGGATGGGATTAAAGTTGATAAATCAAAGGTTGAAGTCATTTCCAAGTTACCTATTCCAAATTGTCAAAAAGATATTAGAATTTTTCTAGGATTTACTAGATATTATAGAAGATTTATAGAAAACTTCACCAAAATAGCATCTCCACTCTTTAAACTACTTACAAAAGACTGTGAATTCAAATGGAATCCTGATTGTCAATCAACATTTGAAACTTTGAAAACAAAAATATCTGAAGTGCCTATTTTGAGAGGACCAAATTGGAAACTTCCTTTCCATATTTCTACAGATGCTTTAGATACAACTCTAGGGGCTGTGTTCGGACAAAAAGACTTAGTTCCTTATGCCATTTACTATACCAGTAAAAATTTAACTCCCACTGAGTTGAATTATATTATGACTGAAAAAGAGTTCCTAGCTGTTGTTCATGCAATCAATAAGTTTAGACATTATATAACAAGCTATGAAACTTTTATTCATACTGATCATTCTGTAATTAGATATCTAATGAAAAAACCCATCATTAATGGCAGAGTTACAAGGTGGCTCCTACTTTTACAGGAATTCAATGTTATTGTGTTAGATAGACCAGGGAAACAAAACACAATAGCTATTTCTTGTCTAGGATTCAGAATACCAAAGAACATTCTCCTATAGAGGACAAGTTTACTGATGAATATTTATTTACAGTAACTACTAAGACTCCTTGGTATGCAGATATAGCTAACTATTTGGTTACAGGGAAACTACCTCCACATTTATTTCCAAGTGAAAGAAGAAATATTATTAAGGAGAGTTCAAATATTCATGGATTTCTAATGAATTGTTTAAAACAGGGCTAGATCTTGTGATCAGAAGATGTGTCAGGGAAGATGAAATGCCTGATATTCTCAAAGCATGTCATGACGAACCGTGCGGTGGACACTTTGCTGACAAAAGGACAACCTATAAAATCCTTTCTTTAGGATATTATTGGCCGTCCCTCTTCAAAGATGAAAAACAATATGTCAAAAGGTGTGACAGCTGCCAAAGAGTAGGAAAACCTACCCCCTCAAATGAGATGCCATTACAACCACAGATATTCATCGAACCCTTTGAAAAATGGGCTTTAGACTTTATTGGACCTATTAATCCACCATCTAAATAGAAAAAGTATATCTTGGTATGTATTGATTATGTCATTAAATGGGTAGAAGCAAAAGTATTTTTTTTGCTACTAAGAATTTAGTTGTTAGTTTTCTTTATGAGGATATTTTTACTCGCTTTGGTGTTCCAAGAGAAATTGTGACAGATCAAGGAGGCCAATTCACATCCAAATAGGTGGAGAAGTTGATGGAAGTGTACAAGGTCATACTCCTTACCATCCGCAAGCAAATGGTCAAGTAGAGTCCACAAACAAAATAATTGAAGGCATCATTACCAAGACTATTCATCTACACAGAAGATATTGGGCAGAAAGGCTTCCTGAAGCCTTATGGGCCTACAGAACCACATGGAGGAACACAACAGGACATTCTCCCTATGAACTTGTTTATGGGAAAGAAGTTCTTCTCCCCATTGAGTTCCAAGTTAAGACCTTCAAGATGGTAGTTCAATTGGGAATGGATCTATCAGAATCTCAAAAGCATAGAATGGAGCAGTTGAATGAACGAGATGAGATCAGACAAGAAGAAATCCTAATAACTGAACTAGTTCAATATCAAAGAGCTAAGTGGCATGACAAATACATCAAGGAGAAAAAGTTTCAAGAAGGAGATTGGGCATTGCTATTTGATTCCAAGTTCAAAGATTTCAAAGGTAAATTTTAGACTCATTGGCTTGGGCCATGTGAGATTGAAAAAGTTTTTAGCAATGGAGTGGTAAGAATCAAAACCATTGATGAGTATCAAACTCCTCTCATTGTGAATGGTTACAGATTGAAGATCTATCATAAGCCACTCTCAAAGGAGGAATTTGTCAAAATCTTTCAAGATAATTCTGCAATAAGCTGGTGAAGAAGAATCCTTCTTCTCCACCAGCCTAGTCTTTGTTCTTTTCATTGTTAAAAAAATAAATAAATAAAAAATATGTATAAGCCTGAAAACCAATCATTGATTGGCAGTCTTATACAGAAAATATAGGGCGAAAATTAGAAACTTTTGACGCCCTATATTTTCCAAAAAAAACTCTCTCATTTCATGCACAGTTGTTCCATTTCATGTCATTTCACTTCACTTCATTTCATTCCATTTCACCATCACATTCCACCAATAAAATTCCTTTCATGTCCAATTTTCATATATCATTCATTCAGTCATCATTCATTTCCATCCATTTCCATTCACTTCGCCAAGTCATATACTCACTATGTCAGTTTCCGTAGCCAAATTTTGATTCTGCAGCTAAATATTGATTCCGCAGCTAATACTCTGTTACTCTGCACTGACAGTCAAATGTTAGCCAAGTAATGGTGAAAACCAGATGCAGGAATGGAAGAGGAAGATATTTTGAAGATGTTAGCACCTAAAGCACCAATAAGAAGCAGCCAATCAAAAGTTAGCGAATGGAAGTGGTAAGATTCTAAGGTATGAGCAAAATTAATTTCAAATAGCATTTTAAAACACATAATCTGTATAGTTGTAAAACCACCGGCTCCACCATGTGTAATGATTTGAATTGATAGCTTCCTTAACTTCTCCATGACCTTTGCATAACTCCACGATGAACTCCGCATCAAATTCCAACACCCTCATGATCATCTTTCGAATCTAACTCGTACTTAATTGTACGTCCGCATTCCACCTTTTTGAACTGGTTAATCATGAAGATGCAAGACAATTGACCACGGCTCTCCTCTGCCGCACCACTCCGCGGTCATTTTATGAATTTGCTAACATCCACTCCGTAGCCTTTTATTTTAAAATTTTGCCAAACTCACTCTGTTTCAATACTCTCACATTGAGTTTACGATTGTCAGTTAAGGGTTTTTTATACAAACCTCTGCTCCGTGAACTCACTGCATACTCTGTATTCTTTCCGTCTTGTAACTACTAGTTTTCTCTGCAATCCTCCTCCATCTTTTGAGCATACAAACCGTTTTGCCTCCGTCAAACCATCATGTATAGTCCATCACCTACAGAGGTATTTTCGAAGCAAGAGGAAGGAATGGGCCTTCTGGTAAGAACAGAGCCAGGTGGGCCTAAATTCATGGAGGTTTATCCATAGTTAAAGAGCATGTTAAGGAAAGCAAGGTGGCTATAGTTTATCCAGAAATTCAGGGATCATAATAAAGAAGTCACGAAGACATTTGCAAGGTCCTTCAACAGCATGGAATTTGAGGTTGGGGATATCAAATTTTCAGTCACAGAGGCATCCATTGCAGCATCAACGAAGCTCCCACAGAAAGGAGAACAATGGCTCAAAAAAAAAGACTTTCATGAGAGGGCCTGGAGGATCATTTTGCGTAACCCAGGTATAGATATAACCATTTTTAAATGTGGAATCCCTGTTTCTACCCTAAAGGAAAAATGGACTAGTTTGATGTTGATAATTCAGAAGTTTATTACGCGTGAAGGAAGGTTTGGGTCCATGTACATGCACCATATAAGGTTATTAATGAATTTTCTGGAGAATCAAACCATCAATCTGCCTTATTTCTTGTTGAGTAGCTTGAAAAAGATGTCCACCACTGTACAAAAGAATCTGGATGATGTAGAGCCCTATCTTTATCATCACATCCTTGTTAAAATTCTGATTGAAAAACAATTGAAGGAAAGAAAGGACACATGGGAGCAATTCCTGATTAGAAATTTCTTTCAGAACCCACTGAAAAACTTGAAGGTATCTCAACGAGAAAAAGTAGGAGAAGAAAAACAGGTGTAAACATTCAAGATACTCCTATTAGTGTAACTAAAGAAACCAGTAAGGAAGAAATGTTGTCTGAAACTTTGACTGAGGTTAGAAAACAAGTGAAATAGAAAGGGAAAAGAAATGTTGAAGATGTTTATCAAACCCCAGAACCTTCCTTAGAAGAGGAACAGATACTTTCTAAAAGACTAATTCATCTTAAAAAACAATCAACTAAGACAAAAGAAAGGGAAAGGAAAAACAAAGTGTAGAAAAGGGAGATACCATCTCAAAGAATTTAAGAAGGAGCTTAAGACTTAAAGGAAAATTGAAGAAAGTTCAAATCAAAGGGGCTCACTTCATAGACTTAGGAGGGGAAACACCAGAATAGTCACCAGCAATCGCTCCTCCTAACCATAGTCCACAACATTCTCCTTTTCCTCAACCAGATTTTAAAATTAGTCCAAGAAAGGCTACACCAGAAATAGATCCAACTCAACAGCAGATGTATGATTTTATTGAATCATTGGAAAACATTGCAACAGACCGGGGCACTTCATCTAATCAGCCTAATATAGCTCAGGAAGTTTTGATCCAATCATTAAAACAAGAAGTTTTTGAACTAGAAGTCCTAAATAGACACATCAAAAGGGAAAATGAAACATTGAAAGAACAAAGCAGGTTGGATAAAATTATCCATGACAACACCATGTTGCATCTTGGATTGTGGCACAAGAAAAATAGGAAATTGAAGAAAAAGAATAGGAGGTTGAGTAGAGCCCTCATCAACCTCAAATACATGTGCCTAATGATGAAGCCCAGGATGACAGTGACACCAAGGAAGAAGAAAAGAAGGTTAGATGTATTAGCAAAAGTCTCAGAGCAGATGAATTGAAAGAAGGATAGTCACAGTTTTGGTTGCATGAGGACATGCAACATCTTCATAGTGGGGGTATGTTGAGCCCTAGAACTACCTCCCTTTTACATACTTTCCTATACCTTTTCTCCACATCAATGCCTCATAAGCTATCAAAGATCATTACATATTGACTCTAGGAGTGCATTTAAGTGGTTTTCTAACTATATCCTTGTGTGTGCTATTTGATTTAGATTTTGTTCATCAGCTACGGAATGTAGCCTCTTTCCGTAGCTGACTCGCAATTCCGCAACTATTTTTATTGTTCTATAGGTTACAAGTGTCAACAAGTGAAACGAGGCATGTGGGCAGCTCAGAAATGATCTACGCATGGACAAGGTGCTATCTGTTTAGTCTAATTCATGAAGAAAAGCCTTGGTTAAATGATGGTCAAACAAGGAGTCCTACATCAAATAGGTCTCTATTTCAGCAAGTGAAAAGTCCGAGACCGTTCCTAGATTCGTGGATCCCTCTTGATAGCTGCAAGTCGTCTCCATGATGCAAATCCAACATCCACCTTTTGTAGATTGAATGATCATGGCAACCAGGAGGCTGAACTTATGGGTTTTGTCCTGTTTATGTGTCCTCTACTAAAGATTTCTCGCAGAAAAATAGTTATCTATTTTCCTCTATAAATAAAGCGTTTGCAAATGCAAGTAGTTAGTCTAGATGTTAGCTTTTATGTTGTTGTTGTAACGTTAGTCCTGCTGTTGTAACGAGAAGACATATCTTCTGTTTTGCAATATAAAAACATTGTTTCTTATGACTATTTGAAGCATGATTTTGGGTTGACAGCTTATTAACCAAAGGCCGTGTAGAGCGCCCCTGCTGGCTGAGGTTTTGCTTTTCGTTTTTGTAAAGTTTTTCATGCATCTTTCCTCTTATTTCCACTGTATATTTTTCATAATTTGTTTAGGGCGTTAATCTTTTATTCTTGTACATGATTTTCCAGCGTTGCATACTTTTTACTAACACTGATCAGTGTGTTTCAGGATAGGTTATGCTCGAGCTTTTTCATATAACTTTTGCATCAAATAGTGACATGAGCTTTGCTTCTCTGTTGAACTTTTTAAGCTTTTCAATTTCAGTTATACTTTGATTTTTAGTGATATTTGTTTTTTGTTGTTAGCTAGTTTAGATATCAACTTATTCATGTTATTTGACATTATCTCCAGTGCCATGGCTTAACCCGAGAAGCTACTTGGCGAGCTATCGGATTATAAGTGAAGTAATTTGATTTTGATTTCATTAATTTGCAAGTAGGTAGTTTAGATATCAATTCTTCATGTTATTTGACATTATCTCTGGTGCCATGGCTTAACCTGAGAAGCTACTTGGCGACCTATCAGATTATAAGTGAAGTAATTTGATTTTGCTTTCATTAATATGCAAGTAGGTAGTTTAGATATCAATTCTTCATGTTATTTGATGTTATCTCTGGTGCCATGGCTTAAGCCAAAAAACTACTTGGCGAGCAATCGGATTATAAGTGAAGTAAATTGATCTTGCTTTCATTAGTCTGCAATTTTTGTTTTTTTTTTAGTGCATTAGTTTAGATTTTATTTCCGTAATTAGATGGGAAGCAGAGACAGTGACTTCATGATCAGTGTTTCATTTACATTCCTCTTCAAGTACTAATGTTATCAATAGCATGTTTTGAGATCTTTTGAAGTGCTAAGTTCTGGAAATTATCATAAGAGACATAAACCTTGTCTTAAATCTACATCCATACTTGCCCTCTAAAAGTATTCTTAAAACCTAGGAATAGGATTTCCGTTTGCATTAGGAGACCAACAAAGACAAAACCCCAAAAACAGAATAAAATTGAAAACAATAAAAGTAAGAAAGAGGTTGTCTTGCACATATAGTGCGCCACACTTCATCAGTTTACGACTCCTGAATTGATAGTTAATGTAGCGATTTAGGACATACTAAATTGACTAAACACCTACCACCGTACTCATCAATTAACTGCGCCATCAAACCAAAAACAAAATATATATGTTAATCATTTGTCTTAGTATTAATCATACTTGTGCTGACCTTATGCTATTGTAAATCACAGTTTAATTATTGATAATCCACAAGATAAAATGGGTTGGTCCCATCATATTGTGGTATCAGAGAAGGTTTTGAGTTTTCTTAAGAAATGGAATTTGAAAGATGAGTTCGTGGAAGAGGTATGCGAAGAGTAGCAGAAGAAGGATTACTGGAAGAGATTAGGATCCTTAATGCTCATTTGGCGGTAGCAGAAGCAGGAAAGAGAAGGGATCTAGAGATAGGAGATGATAGTGAAGAAGAAGTTGTAGTTGCAATAGATGGATCAAATGAGGAAGGACCTGAAATCAGGTTATTGAGGTCAATCTTGTTGGCTAGCTATAAACCAAAGCCAGAGATTCCAAATTACGATGGAAGCTTGTCCACAGAAGTAATGTTGGACTGGATTAGCGAGTCGGACAAATATTTCGAATGTGAGGAGGTAGCGAAGATCAAAGAGTTAAATTCACTACAACCAAGCTGAAAGGACACGTGGCCTTGTGGTCAGACAGTGTCTAAGTAGAGAGAAGAAGGATGAATAAGTTGCTAATTAAGAAATGGCCGAGAATGGTAGCCAAGATGAAGGGCAAATTTTTGCTCAAAGATTACGAGATTTCCCTGCATCGACAAGTACAGAATTTGAAGCAGAGGAATGACGGTGAAATAATATACTGAAGAATTCTACTGGGTGAATTTGAGAGCTAGTTACATGAAAGACACCTCGGAAAAGACAACAAGGTTTGTGAATCGCCTAAGGCTAGAATAATAGATGAGATAAGTATTCTCTCTCCAAGGAACATAGAAGAAGCATACCAGAGTGCCATAAAGGCAAAAGATAAGATCATAAGAAGACATAATGCCAGGAGAGGATGAGGAGCTCGTAGAGGGAAAGGACAATCCTATGGCAGAGGAAGAACTGCCAACAATGGTGAAGAGGGTAGCAGTTCCAAGACTTCAGGGACAATAGAAAAATAAGGTAGCACTAGAGGAGGAAGGCCATATCAGAGAGGAAGAGGAAATGGCAGAGGTAGAGGAGCTGCCTACCAGTGCTACAAGTGGGGGCACAGATCCTTTGAGTGTCCTAAAGGAGAACAAGCTTGTCCAAGAGGAGCATATGTTGCGCATCCCAAGGAAGTAGAGGCACCACCCCAAGAAGTAGAGAATGTGTTGGAAATAGGGGAAGCCTTAATTTTGAATAAATTACTGTTGAAACCAATAAAGGAGACAACTAAACAAACTCAAAGAAAGGCATTATTCCAGACAGTTTGTAAGTCACATGGAAAATGCTGCAAGATGATTATCGACAGTGGAAGTACGGATAATCTAGTTGCCACAGAGATGGTGGAGAAGTTGGGTTTGAAGTGGCTGAATCAACCCACTCCCTATAAGGTGTCGTGGTTGCAGAAAGGCCATCAGCTGTTGGTTGATGAACAATGTGAAGTTGAGTTCCATATTGGTAGGTATAAGGACAAGGTTATTTGCGATATTATGCTTGTGGACATATGTCACATACTGCTAGGAAAGCCATGGCAGTATGACAAGAAGTTAGTTCATGATGGAAAGACAAACTGTTACAAGTTTGTCAAGGATGGGATTAAACACACGCTTGTACCCATCAAGGAGGAGGAAGCAGCAGAAACTAGTGGAACCAAACGTTGCTGGTGGGAGGAAAGGAATTTTTGAAACAGATCGAAGGTAGTGAGATAAAATATGTTGTTGTGAGGAGGCCAAAAATAGTGTTGTTGCACACCAAAATTGCAGATTTGCTTGAAGAACTTTAGAACATCTTGCAGGAGTTCAGGGACATTGTAGTGGACGATTTGCCAGATAAATTGCCTCCTAAGACAAGTATCAATCATCACATAGTCTTTATACCCGGAGCTAGTCCACCAAACAAGGAAGCATACTGAAAGAGTCCTAAGGACAATCAAGAGATTAGCAAATAGGTACAAGAATTGCTGGATAAAGGGTTGATAAGGGAGAGTTTAAGTCCCTGTGCAGTTCCAACAGTTTTAATTCCCAAAAAAGGAGGAGAGTGGCGAATGTGCACAGATTCAAAAGCCATCAACAAAATTACCATCAGGTATAGGTTCCCACTGCCACGGATGGATGACATGGTGGACTATTTGAGCGGGCCAACATATTTATCGAAAATCGATCTGATGAGTGGATACCACCAGATCCGAACCAGGGAAGGGGACAAATGGAAGACAACTTTTAAAACCAATGAAGGATTATATGAGTGGCTAGTGATGTCATTCGGGTTAAGCAATGCCCCTAGTACCTTTATGCGCTTAATGAATGAGATGTTAAAAGAATTCATTGGAAAGTTCATGATTGTATATCTTGATGATATACTGATTTTTAGTAAAATCAGAGGAGAACATTTTCGACACGTTCGAAGTGTGCTGGAGAAGTTAAAATAAAACAAGTTGCTGATAAATCTGAAAAAGTGTTCTTTTCTTCATGGGGGATTGGTTTATTTGGGTTTTGTGATTGGAGAAAATGAGCTGAAAATGGACCCAGAGAAAATTGCAACTATCATTAGCTGGCCATCCCCAAAAAGTCTGTTTGAGGTATGTAGCTTTCATGGGTTGGCAAGTTTTTATCATAAGTTCATAAGAAATTTTAGTGAGATCTACGCACCTATGTTGAACACTATAAAAAAAGGTGAGTTAGCCTTTCCGTTGGACTGAGGCAACAGAGAAAAGCTTCCAAATGTTGAAGAAGAAGATCACTGAAAGACCAATCCTAAGATTGCCAGATTTTAACTAGCTTTTCGAGGTTTGTTGTGATGCCAGTGGTACAACCATTGGGGGCGTACTCAGCCAGGAAGACAAACCTGTTGCTTATTTCAGTGAAAAACTGAACGAGAGCAGGAAATGGTACTCGTCTTATGACATTGAGTTCTATGTTGTCATCCAAGTGTTGAAGCATTGGAGACACTATTTTCTAGGTAATGAATTTGTTCTATTTTCTGATAATTTTGCATTACAGTACATTATGCAGCAGCATAAGCTGAACCAAAAGCATGCAAAATGGGTTGAGTACTTGCAGAGTTTCACGTTTGCCTTGAAGCATATCAGTGGATAGGCCAACAAGCTAGTAGATGCATTGAGCAAGAGAGCTTTGCTCTTATAGGAGAGCATGATACAAGTATTGGGTTTCGAGCACCTAACAGACTTGTACCAGACAAATGCAGATTTCAAGGAGGCTTATGAAGCCTGCCAAAATCCTTTGTTGAGGAATAATAGTCCATGGTTGGACTATAACTTACAAGAGAAGCTGTTGTTTAAAGGGGGACAAATATGCATTCCCGACTGTTCGATGAGGGAGAACATCATCAGGGAGAAGCACAATGAAGGTCTAGCCAAGCATTTCGTCATTGATAATACCTTAGACCAACTCAACCATTTTTATTACTGGCCAAAGATGCGGAGGGATGTGCAGTGATTTGTAACCAGGTGTAAATTGTGTTAGTTGGAGAAAGGACACAGTCAGAATTCGAGACTCTACACACCACTACCTATTCCGAGTAGACCATGGGACTCAGTCAGCTTGGACTTTGTCTTGGGTCTACCAAGAATGCAGCGAGGTTACGACTTTGTGATGGTGGTAGTAGACCGGTTCTAAAAAATGGCACATTTAATCCCTTGTAAAAAAACCAGCAATGCCACTCACGTGGCCCACTTGTTTTTCACAGAGATAGTCAGGCTGCACGACCTTCCTAAGTCTATTGTTTCCGACAGGGACATGAAATTTACAGGACACTTTTGGCACACCTTATGGAAAAGGATGGACACACAATTAAGTTTTAGCTCTGCTTATCACCCACAGACCGACGGGCAAACAGAGGTGGTAAATAGGAGCTTGGGAAACCTGCTATGGATCTTGATCAGAGAAAATTCACATATGTGGGATTGTGTACTTGCCCAGTCGGAGTTCACTTACAACGACTCACCGAATCGCAATGCGGGATACAGTCCTTTTCAGATCTTATATGGCGTGCATCCTCGCAGAGTGCATGGGTTACGAGATCTAGGACAGTAGGAAAGACAGAGTGCTGATGGGGAAGATTTTGCCAAAGTAATGAATGACCTACATGAGCAAGTAAAGATGAAGTTGTAGGACAACAGTCAAAAGTATAAGCAGCGAGAAGATTTGAAATGGCGAGAAGTACAATTTAATGTGGGGGATTAAGTCCTTGCACATTTGCACAGAGAACAATTTCCTAGGGGTGAATACAACAAACTAAAATATAAAAAGATTAGACCTTGCAAAATTCTACGTAAATTCTCAACCAATGCTTATGAATTACAGCTGCCTCGAGGGATAGGCATATCGCCCATTTTCAATGTGGCAGACTTGTTTCCATATACTGCCAGTCCTGAAGACGACAGTTCAGCACGGCCTACACGAGACACCCAGGAAGGACACTTGGATGACAAAAATGCCTTCAGCTCAGCCCCTTGAGATCGAGAGGATCCTCGACACTCAGGTAGCTAGGGGGATTCGACGAAAAGAGTATCTACAATATCTATTCAAGTGGAAGAACCATCCCATCAAGGACAGTTCCTGACTTGACGCGGGACAAATATAGCGTGTTAGGTATTCAGTCGAGGAGCTCATGGACAGGAGCCATGAATTTTTATTACCCTGGGAGCCTCATGTATGAGCATCCAACTGAGGGTATCATGGCTCGGGTGTTTGGTCTCAGCTAAGAAGAACAGGTTCACATTTATCATTTAGTTTCATTTCTATTTGTTGGTTAAAACAACATTTAGGGACATGCATTTTTAATTTATTAGTTAAATGGGATTTAGGAACATCATGGTTGGATGAAGGTTGTTAAATCCACCTTTCTTTGTTCCTTTCCTTTTATTTAACAGTTGTCTTTCATACAAAAAAATTATATATTACGGCAGAGCAAGAAAAACAAAAACAACTATCATAACCATGTATCTACAGATGTAACTGCGAGCAGTTATGAGTAACTGTCTCAAAATAGTACAAAAGAAAACATATCACATTTTGTAAGGTGTTCGATTACAAGAGACAGAATAGAAGAAAATAAAACAAGAATTTATTTTCTGTACAGAACATCTGTATCCATTTACAGCTATCTATTAATCTCTTTCATTAAAATATTGTGTGCATTAACAAAGACCAGAACAGTGTATTTATTTTTCTTTTCCAAAAAAACTATTTCCTACCATTTATCTAGCAACAGAGTGTCTCGAATACAGAACTAGCAACAGTTGAAGATATTCTAATAACAAAGAGTGAAATTATAGTTCTAGCCAGTAATAAATATCAAGCCCACGAAGAGTAGACAAACGACACGAAGAGTAGACAGAATTGAGAGTCTCCGCTTAAAAATGACTGCATTGCATATCCAGATAACTCATAGTATTATAAACAAAATTCTTTCTTTTTTCGAATAATAGTCTTGCACGAGAATAAGTTACAAAATACTAGAACAACAACTGTCAAGATGGGATGAGTCTCATGAAAGACAACCCAAAATAGACCGAGGGTTTGAATACCCAGAAATACTCAAAGACTGTTAAACAAAATAAATACATAGAAAGGTGTAGCCAAAGGTGGCCCAATAGCAAACAAAGAGCCAAGGCCCTCAGAGCCCAGACAAGCTACCAGACAACCAAAGTGTTGGAACCACAACCAAAACAAAACGAAACATATATCAATGGCAAGGAGCGACCCTACCGGGTTCACCAGACAACAAAAGCGAGCGTCCAAAACTACCACCCAGCTACAGACACAACCAATAGAAGAGCGTTAGGATCTAAAGACTCGTGACTAAAAACAACACAGCGAGCAACAATAAGGGAGAGGGTTTTGAAAACTAACCAGAGCAATGGATGACGCCGACGCAAAGAACCCACAACCAGGTCGTAGCCACAAGAGGGTGTCCCTGCTCACAAGGAGCGACTACTCTCAGTAAAAACAAAAATTGTGAAAAGGAAATACAGCAGAGATAGAGAGCTTACCTTGCCAGAGACGAGCAGAGCCGAGGAACTGGTCCCTTGTGACCGCAACCTGCACAAGAATAACACAGAGAAGGTAACCAGTTAACTAGAGGAACGATTGAGCGAGCAAACAAACAACTACACAACAAAAGCACACAAAGAACATTGGAGTTACAAGACAAAGGAAACCCTCTAACGAAGCTGACGAAGACATCAACATAGTACCCAGGTGAGACCAACCGGATAACAAAGGAGGAAGGGTAGGAGGAGCTACCAAGCCACCAGGCAGAAGAAACCATACCCAGGCACAGACTGAGCACCATAGTAACACTCAACAGAGGTGCAAACAGACCATCGACAAACCCTCACTGTGAGCAGAGCAAAGCCAAAGCGCTAAAGTGACAAGTGAACGAGGGTTGGAGGAGTATAGTCGAAGAGCGGGAGGGTGAAGTCCGAGGTAGGGACAAGTGTCCCCTCACACCTACCACCATACTCATCAATTAACCGTGCCATCAAACCAAAATAAAATATTTGTGTTAATCATTTGTCTTAGTATTAATCATACTTGTGCTGACCCTATCCTATTGTAAACCACAGTTTAATTATTGGTAATCCGCAAGCAAAAAGGGGCTGGTCCCATAAAAAATGAAAGAATTTGATAGAATAAAGGTATATGTTATGGTTTCCATTAAAAAAAATGAAGGATAGATTAAATAAGCATCATGATAATACATTTTTAAATTCATAGTTTAACAAAGGTTTTTTTGGTGGAAAATAATGGAAATTTTAAGACAAAATTTGGTATAAATATTTGGGTTACAATTGTCAAGCTTGAATATTTTGGGTGCTTGGGGTTTTTATGTCATGAAATCCATTTCACCTTAAGAAAAACACCAATCAAACTCTCATATTTTCATAGTTTTTTAAGAAAATTTTTTATGGTCCAAATAAAATTGACACCAATAAACAACATCATACTTGTAAATCATTATTTTTATATACTAACAAAAAAACAAAAGAAATAAAAATTAAATTATGAAAAGCTCGGATCATATAATTAAAAAATGTTCTTGGAGAAAAAATGGATCAAATTGAAAGTCATATTTATATTAATTAGATTAATGTCTTTCAACTGAAGTCATTTTATGCATGTGAAAGATAATGGGTTAGATTAAGAAGCTTGTTGCTATTAAAAAAACAAAAAACAAAAAATAACCTGATAAGAGGGGGACCTAAGAGTTAATTATATTTGTACATAGAAAAATGTTGACTTGAAACATAATGAAGTAGAGTGGGCTATGTTTTAATGTTATTTAATTGCAGAATAATTTTCAAATTTCACTCATAAAAATATCACTAAATTTAAAATTTATTGATATCATTATATTTTAAAATTGAGAGATATCAAAAAACAAAAGTTAAAAATATATAAGAAAGATTTATAAGAAATTAATAAAAATTATAAAATGATTATAGAAAAATATAAAAGGATAAGAAAATAATCCCAAAAGAATACAAATATTAATAGAGCTAAAATGTATAGTTGTGTTTATAGATAGGACATAAAGCACAAGTAAAAAGAAAAAGGCACTCTCTAATGTAGTTGATATAGGTGAAGGCTTCTTAAATATAACAAAAAATCTATTGCAACATTGTCTTACCAATGCACATGTTTTCGTCATTAACCATGTATAAAAAGGTTATGGGCCAATTTTAAGTTGAGAAAAGAAAATGAATTACACATCTTATTATAAAATGGAAAGTAATTACACATCCTATTATAAAATGGACCATTCTAATGTTATTAGATTTGGAATAATATCAAAGGTGTACTCTAAAGGAAATGTGTTTTTGGATAATTTTAATCAAAATTTGAGGGAGACTTTTTAAAGCTTGAGTTTAAGATTTTTGAGTGCGGTGAATCCATTTATGCATTCAAAAATGTATTATAAACAACAAAAAATATTGAAATTGTATTGTGAGGTTTTGGTGAATTGGGGTGAAAAAAGCTATTTAATCTATAAGTTAGACAAATATCAAATCCCTAAGAAATTAGTAAAAAGAAAGAGCCACTTGCCATATATCTAATTTTTTCGAATTTACTAAAAGTGAATGCAACCTAACCAACACACTACAATTAAATACAAAATTGAAGATCCAAATTTCTCATTACACTATCAAACTCCAAACTCCTTGTCATTCAAACATACACCATATACTCCTTGCCATTCAAACATACACCATATAGAAAGGAAAAATACGCAAGCAAGGAAAAATACACCATGAAGGAAGGAGAAATACGCTATAATGAAGGAAAAATACACCATGAAGGAAGGAGAAATACACCATGAAGGAAAAAGCAGCTAGTCTTGGAACATTACCAAATTTGCAAAAAGATGTTTTCAAGTGATGAAAATTTAATGCGGAAGAAAAGGTCTTGAGGACTAAGTCGATATGTTTACAAAGGATAGAATGTTAATGTTGAAGAAAAAGGTCCTAAGGACTAGGTAGGTCATCAACAATAATAGCGTATGATGGGATGTCGAATCATCCCTTCTAAACGTTTTATACATTCATCATTTTACTTTTTAATTATAACATTTGACTAACCACATCACTAAATTATTATTTATGTTTGAGTACAATATCTTGTTCCGGATTTGGCATCACCCAGCATTTATTTATTCATTCAAACCCTGTGTCATTTCAAACCCTGTGTCATTTTAAGGAGTTGTCTATAATGCGATTTTTTGGAGATTCCGGTGACGGAATCTGACGGAAAAAATCGAGGTTAAATATTGATTTGTTGCAATTAAATTGGTTTTTTAACTGCATATTTGGATTCAGCACCCTAAAAAACCCTTGGAACGCTTTGATTGTGCAGAAACTAGCTATCAAATTTGCGATTCCAATAAATTGCTGCCAGATTTTGACCGGAAAAACCCAAAAAAAGCTTTCAAAAAATTACATTGTAGACAACTCCTCATTTTAATCCTAAATAATTAAGCAAAAGGTCATATACCTGTATTCTGAAACAAAAAGAGACTCGGGATTGCGGTTGCACCTGAATGCAAACCGAAAAATTTGCCTAGGCACGCGGAAACGGATACCTGTATGTCTATGTCATAATCAGTCTCCACTCACAACAAAAACAGTCTAATTCGCTACCCACTAACGCGACAAATAGCAGAGAAGCACCTGTAAATTGCTCGCGCAAATCCATACCCAAACCCGCGGGCATCAGCGACTTCCGAATCTAGCGGCGGCTATGAGGAGTAGTTTCCAGCTTTTCCCATCCAATTAAGAAAACGTGCATTTGATTTTGTTGTTGGAACAGTACTGAGATTGATATTTGCGAGGGAAGCAGTACACAGAAAACAATGGTCAAGACGGACCATTATGCCTACTCAATCTCAATCTCCAAACCAGTACAAATTCCCCATCATAACAAGCACTTTTCTCTCTTACACCCTACCTGCTGTGTTGACACACCACTACCCACTGATTTCGATTCCACGCTTACTGCTTCAACTCCCCCACTTTTTGCCCTATATAAACCGCCAACGTGTTTTGAGTTTCCAGGATCGAGCATTCAGTTTCATCCTTATTTCACACAAATTATTTATGTGTGATCTGAATTTACTGAGGGGAGGGACTATCATTAATCATAGCATCGTGGAAGAGGAGATGGCGAGTCCAAATCAACAGGCTGACATGAAAATTCTGAGAGCACAACAGTGCTCCAAGGGTAATTAATGAAACTGCATGATCAATATTGTTTCTCTCACTCACTCATTAACATTGATCGCTTTGTATTAATCATTCTTTCTTTGTTTGTTTGTCCTGGATATGACTATGGCTATGGCTATGGCTATGACCATATGCGTCGCCAAATCCATTTCATTCATTTAGTGAGCACTCATTAATGTATGTATGTATATGAATCCAGAAGCAGTGAAAGCGGGGACCAAGGCAGCTGCAATTGCATGCGTAGCTTCTGCCATCCCCACAGTGAGTCTTGTTGTTGAAGCACCAATTAATATGTACCAATTCAATTCATGTATCAATTAACTGCTGGGTTGGATTAATAAATAACGCGGCCTTAAAATAATCTGCAGATGCTGGGAGCAAGAGCTATTCCTTGGGCGAGGGCTAACCTCAATCATGCTGCACAGGCACTTATCATTTCTACAAGTAAGTCGGTAATTAATTAGTTAAATATCACTGTCGTGCCATCCCCAAATGTTTCGTTGCAGTTGCGTCTTTCTCCTTAATACCCATTAATTTCTCCTTAATACCCATTAATTTTCTTACATTGTATTGAATAGTTTTACTAAAATGATTGCGTTGCATTGCGTAGATGATGCATCCTCTGATCAACGGTTCTACAACTACTGAATTTTATGCTGACAGTGTTTTGTTTGAAAGAAGGATGATTTATAAATCATTTTCATACATAGTCATCTGCATATCTCTCATTATAATATTATCCCATGGACTGTATGTTGATGTTGTGTTGTGTTGTGTGTTTTTGATTGGACACAGTCAGCGGTTCGGCTTATTTCGTTGTAGCAGATAAAACGATTCTCAACGCTGCGCGGAGAAACTCCTTCCGTGATCAAATGGAAAATGAAGCCCAGAATTCCCCTTTCTGAAAGATGGGAGAGAAGTTTACTGAGAAGAGAATCATAAGCGGCATGTCTGATCCGCTGCATACAGTGAGTTAGTTTGTAAATATAATATAATATAGGAGGAGGAACATCCACGGACATGGATGGAATATTATCCATCAAACATAGGCCTATTTTTCAGTAAATGCGTATATCATACGTTTAAAAGTTCCTAGTTTCTGTTTGGCTCACCATAAACAAGAATAAGAATACCATGGCTCTAAGCCGTATCTTTTGTATCTGTTTACTTCCGTCCCAATGTGTTCGTTGATGGAATATTAATATCATTATCACCATGTTCGGGTCTCACTCTTCTCATATCCCATGTCCCATCATTCAATATGAGAGCATTTTGGGTAAGTAAATTCTATCTTTCTGATTTGTCCGGATGATGGACCCCCTTTGGGATTTGAAACGTCTACAGAATGAAATTGAAACTGTGGACAATCAGGATCATGATTCTAAAAAAACTTCCACAAAGACTTGAAATCCAACATAATTAAAAATGGTTTGATATAAAAAGTCTAAAATTAATTAGACAACATTAATATATTATTATTGTATTTCCCCTTTCAATTATAAATACTTCAAATGTTAGAGTAAAATTTCAAAAAATAATGTATATTTTGAAATATATAATTTGTAGTGGTTTAAAATTGTATTTTTAATTTTTTTGATTGTGCAAAATATATTATTTAAATTTATTGAATTTAAAATAAAAATTGATTTGAAATTTTTAATTCATGGTGAAAATTTATAATTCAAGTTGAAAATGAATAATAGTATTAGTAAGATTATTTAAAATATTGATCAATCTTCGGCCATTAAGTTTACTAAGGAACAAGAAGTAGATGGTTGCCTCCCTTTCCTTGATATTCTTTTTTCTAAGAATAATGATGGTTCCATTTCCCACCATGTGTTTCGAAAGAAAACACATACGGAGCAATATCTTCATGCTAGTTCCCACAATTTCTCGGCTCAGAAGATGGGTGTTCTTAATGCCCTTGCTACTCCTGCCCTAAGGATCTCGGATAAAAAGAGCTTTCAGAAAGAAAAATCCCATCTCCTTGATGTCTTTGTTGAGAATGGTTATAGTAGATACATAGGTCATAAAGCTTTCCTCAAAGCTGCCAGTAATTCTCTTACTAAAAGGGAATCGAAGGATTGGATTCCCGGTGTCCATCTTCCTTTTGTTCAGGGGACAACTGACAAGATTGCAAGAACTCTTAAGAAACATAATGTCCCTGCGACCTTTAGGCCCTTTAGCACCATTAGTAAGTCCCTGAGATCGGTGAAGGATCCTATAGACCCTAGGGATATGAAAGGGGTATACATTATCCCTTGTTCCTGTGGGACCCCCTACATTGGTGAGACTAGTCGCTCCATTAATCAAAGGATTGGTGAGCACGCTGCTGACCTTAAGCATAGAAGAACCAAGTCTTCCGCCTTAGCAGAACATGCAGAAAAAACCAAACATCATGTTTGTATTGAGGAAACTAGTGTGATTGCTAGGGTTTCACAATTTCATTATCAGAAATTTAGGGAAGCCCTTGAGATTGAAAAAAAGCCAAGCAATCTCAATAGAGAGGATGGTTGGAAAATTAGTAGTTGTTGGGTCCCAACACTCTCTTCCTAGTGGCTTTCTTTTCTTCCCTCCCTCATTTCTTGGCTTATTCTTATTATACCGTATCCTAATAATTTTAACTAATAGATAATTTTTATTACCTATACTGCTATATAATAATAAGTTAATTTAACAATTAGATATACGGTTAATTATTTCTGGATATTTAATATATTATTTTTGATTCCTTTTAGAATAATTGTTATCTGAATAAAAGTTCATTGTAAAGTAGTCAAAACCTTTATGTAAATTCATATAAACATTGCATGAAATCTCAATAATCTATTGAATTTGTCAACCTCTAGGCTAATTAGATAAATAATTATTTTTATTTATATATTAAAATATTATCTAACTCTTGCCTTTTATATTTTATTTATTTATTATATCTTTTTATAACTAACTAGTAACTTAATATCAATATATATTATATATAATTAAAATTCATATGCCCCTTTGAATTTTTATGATAAAATAAATTCTGATTTGATACATTAAATTAACTTATTTTTATCCCCCTGGTCCTAGTCCATCTAACTATTTCCTATTCAAATTTAGTCGTTATAGTCGTTGCCTGGTCATGAATTATAGCCGTTGGAGGTCTCCTTTGTCTATTCAACATGCATAGCTTGATTTGCTTCTCAGCTTGTCCTGACGATGAACCACACTAGTTGGTTTGAAATGCGTCGACAAATGAAACTGTTAGGATATTCTGACACATAGGAAATAGTTAAGTTCAACTTGGTCTAGTATAGAGTTAGGTATAGAGTTAGGTAAAGTGTGTTTCTTTACCGTTGTACATTTTGTAACTTACAATCCGACGGTCACGATATGTAGTGATCCGACGGTTCATTCTCTCCTCGGTATTACCGACACTTGATCCGTGGCTTGACACCCGATTGGTCCATGAATTCTATTTAAAGCGCATGGAGGGTCATTTGTAGGTTCATCGTGCATGAGAGAAGCTTATGTAAATTTTCATTCTTTTATTAATAAATTGCCTGTAGTAGCCACGTTGGCGCAGGCCGTGGACTGTTTCCCTCTCTGAGGGTTTTAACCACGTCAAAATACTGGTGTATTGATCTGTTTGTGAGCGGTGTCCTTTTGGTGTTCTGTCTGAGGAACTTACCCTGTAAATTCCTACAGAAACATCATGTGATTTACGCTGAAAAATCTATTGTAAACTTGATATGGATCATAGAAGTCTCAATTCAACAATTGAATCCCTGCACAGAAAAGCCATTGCAACCAAGGTTCATCATTTTGAACGGGCACGCTTGCAGGTTTCAAAGTTGAAGTTAGATCTAGCGTTTCTTAAAAGACGCAGAGACTCCTCCATCATCCCGGCCTTTGCCCAGATTAATCCTCGTCTTCACACTCCCCAGAATCATCAAGTTTTCCTTAGGACCAGTTTAGCTTTATTAAGAGCAGGAATCAGTAGGGTGAGAAGATCTGTGAGTTTGCTCTCTCGTTTTCTCTTGGGTTTGCATTTGGATCTTGCGAACTTATTTTTCACCTCCCTTTGGGCTAGGATAGATGCTTGTTCAGCTTTGAAGTTTCTTCGGTTTGAAGAGATTCAGAAGTGGAAGTAGGTTTCTAAGTTTCTCAAGTTAGCCAAAAATTATTCGTTGTCTCATAGAGCCAAGTAACAGTTTCCCTTAGCCGTGCCTTCGTTGATCAAATATGAGTGCTCAAAGATTGGTTAGCTGGTAGCTTGCACAAAAAAAATTATTCATTTTGTTGTGATTCCAGAGGGAAACTGTTGTTATATACAAATATGAATTCCTTGGACTGTTCAACAAACATTTATAGCCCCTTTAATATAGATGGCTATAATATTTTAGGGATTCCTACAGAAGCTAATGTGGGGAAATACATGAACATGTCTACCTTTTGAAATTTGCACAGAGTCAAGAAAATATCGATGCCATCATCAACATAGAGGTACAATTTTTCAATCTCATTAGTAATTTGATGAGTTACATCTAAAATAATTCATGAAATAAAAGTAAGTGGTATATACTATAAAATATATCTTCTTTCTTTCTTTTTTTCATATAATTCACAAGCTATAACATTGACAACTAACCTTAGTATCGTAGATGCCACTATTTCATCTCTAAACATGAGTAGTTACAAAAACACGACTAACAGGGTCATGATACAATGTGAGTTCAAGCAACTTAGAAAATTTAAGCTGGCTTATGTTGCGGACAAAATTCATATCTACATTTCAGGTTCTACCATTGAGGAGATCAAAACATTTCTCATCCTATAGTATTAAGGAGGATTGTGATTTGTTTTATTCTTAATCATTTCTTTTAGGGGCCATGGATATTGTCCAATGAATGCACCTTTACAATATGTCAGTTTCCGTCTTTCTTCTCAAAAATGAATTTGCCTCACTAACCTCAATACTATATAAGAGGGGTTCTTAACACGTTTATTTAAGATTATCCTATTATGCATTATTTTAAATCAAGGTGTATATATGCAATTTCAAGAACTATCATAACTCACATACTTTTTCAAAGGGTGCT
The DNA here is from genome assembly GCA_000404065.3 of Pinus taeda. Classification (NCBI taxonomy): domain Eukaryota; kingdom Viridiplantae; phylum Streptophyta; class Pinopsida; order Pinales; family Pinaceae; genus Pinus; species Pinus taeda. The sequence goes on along the minus strand of APFE031405183.1, from coordinate 10,871 downwards.
AGCTCAATGGAAGAGCATCTATGTTATAAGCAGGGGGTTTGTGGTTCGATTCCACTGTTCCTTAACATGAATTAATCAATGAGATTGTAGTTTATTTTTAATTAGATACTTTTTGTATTGATTTATTTCAATGGTGGCATGACATATTTTTCTGGATTCATTTTTTGATATTGTGAGACAAAAGTGATATTGTATTGTCTTTACATATATTTTTGTATTATATCTAGAGAGACAATAGCTAGGATTAAAGACATATTGTCTTTATAAAGACAATGTCTTTAATCCAAACTATTGTCTCTAGAGAGACAAAAATGAAATTGTTTTCTAAGAGACAATAATGCTTGTGTTATATATTGTCTTATAGAGACAATTTTTAAAACAATAATTTGAGACACCCGCTTAAAGACAATATTTAAGACGATAAAAATGTTTTTTTGTCTCAGGTTAAGATAGTTTATCCAAAAAATTTCTCAATTATTGTCTTAAAAGCCCCCTTTATGTTGTAGTGTCGAAAATATACATGTATGTTCCCTTGATATATAAAGAATTTTCTCTATATTCCTTGAGAATATATTGAATTGCTTGATTAACTTATTGAATAATAATTTTAGTGTACTAGATAGATTTCATAAAATGGTTTCTATAAGGATAGATTTCCCTGAGAATAGTAATCAATTGTTTTGGTCGTCCACTTGAAAAAAGACTTCATGATCTGCCTGTGCAAACCCCTCTTCTTTGGTTTGTTCCTCTATTCCTATCATTGCATTCAAAGAGACTAGAGAATTTTCATCTACTTACAAGCAACAACATATTTACTAACAATGACAGAAAATATGAGAAACAAAATAGATAATCATACCAGGAGTAGGCTTTGGGTGAGCATTGGGCGAGTCTTCAACATCTACAAGTTGATCCATTCTCCTAATAAAAAACAATTTCATATTAAATCCTTCTACACTTGGCAACAACACTTTTAAACATACTAGAATAATAATTTTGGACTAAATCCTTCTACACTTGGAAACAACACTTCCAAAAGTATTGTGAACTTCTAGTTTTCAAAATATATATCTCATGAGATTGAAAGTCATATCAGATCCATATTGATATTACAATAACAGGAAGAAAATATGTATGGTTTAGTAACTTAGCACCTCACATTTGCTATGTGACGTGTGAGAGTTATGGACACACAAACATAAGGTGAAATTATCACCATGATTCCATTGTGATTTGGCATCCAATGTCCCAACCTCCAACTAGTCAAGCTGGGTTCCTCACTTATTATCACTGGTCCACACAACTGCTTCCTCACCTCTGACTAATTGTTGGGCCCACAGCATGAGGTTGGGTGGTCAATCCAACTAGAAGTCAAGCATTCTTTCCTTAAGACTCTTTCCATGCACCTAACTTCTCCTCAAGCCCAACTACGTCAACGATTGGGTCCTACTAGAATTGAGCCTTAGCATGGCTTCCCTACTTTTATTCCATTACACATACCTTCCGAATTAAAAATTAGTTCATAATCTTTAGATAATGGAATCTAATGTATTACTTCCAATACACACTTTCTCTTACACAGAGATGCAACTAATTGTATGTAGATCCATAATGTATCCTAAAAAACACTTTCCAAATGCGATTTCCAACATATTATTTCCTATGAACTTTGAAATCTTGCGTTTCTGTGTATTTTCTGCCATCTCTTTCAAAAAAAAAAAACCTTTGCTAGTATAATTATTGTCATAATGACTGTGGTTTATTCTAATGGTCAAAAGAACAATAATCTCTATCTCATTTCATTTTCATGTGACTGATTCATTCAAATTCACTCGAAACTGATTTTATTGTGATCATTGAATTTCTTTGCCAAGTCGGATTTGATTTCGATGTTCCAAACAAATTCAAATCGGTTACAATTATCTAGTGGACATCGGGACTGTGATACAGGCAGGAAAAAAAAACTTTAGGAAATTGAGAAGAATTCAACAGATTGTCAAAATAAGGTAATTATTCACACATGAAGAGTTGACTTATTTTAGAGACTCAAGTTAAGGCAATTCAAGTCCAGTTAAGTCCTAGTCAAATTGAGTGTGTGGTTGCATGTCAAGTGATTTTAGGCAAGTCGCTATTCAAAAAGGTTTAAATACCCCTCACGAGGTTCATGGTAATAATGAAGCTTTTGTGCAATCAATAGAAGAGCCACAACTCATGTGTTTTGTGTGTTAAATTTGTGTTTTTCCTCCTCTTCCTTTCCAAAAAAGTGTTATCAAAGCTAAGGATCACAAGATCCATGGTGCTTAGTGAGCCACTAACAATAGGGCAAAAAAGAAGAGGTCAATGATTTTTTTTTAATTGTGCTGCAAATTTGTCGCACTGTTAAGAGTGACAAGCCTGCAAGGCTAGCAAAATCGACCTTTAAATAGTGCAAACACTGCACAAATCTCATTTAACTTCGATTTTGCGAAAAATTAGGTTAAGTGCAGTCTATATGTTTTGTAGGTGCACAAATCCCGTGAGTTATTAAAGCTTCAGAAACTCATTGTTCCAAAGTTAAAAAAAAACTCACATGCATTGTGTACGTCATATTACAATCTATCTTACAAAAAAAGATGTCACATCTTTTGAGGTGTTTTATGTCATCTTTGAAGTGTTAAGTGGGAGGTTCATAAAGTTTTTACAAATATCTTTTTTTATGAAAGAGTTTTTATATTAAAGTTTTTTAATCAATAATTTTGTTTAAAGCTTTTTTAATAATTTTGTTTTAAAGCTTTTTTTATATAAAAAAATAACAAGGGTTTTTCATAAAGAAATTTTTATAAAGTTTGTTTGTTTGTTTGTTTGTTTGTTTGTTTTTTTTTTTTTTTAATAAAACTATTAAAGAAGGCTATGCAAAACTTTTAAAAGGAAATTGTTGTTAAATATGGCTTTCTCAAATTTCCACCCTCAGTTTCCAACGTTTACAAGAAAAGGTTATGATGTGTGGGCTATTAAGATGGCGACCATGTTGCATGCTCATGATGTTTGATATCATGTCTAGTTTGGGTTTTCATAACCTAAAGATGAAGTAGAATAACTATCTCTCACTAATGTAAAGGCAAAACTATGGAACAAAGATAAAAATAAGAATGCATAAGCATTGCAGCTTATCTAGTAGGGATTGGGTTGAGCAGTGTTCCAGAAGATTATGATCACATCTTTAGCAAAGACAACATGGGAGACCTTGGCAACAAGCTATAATGGTGCGGCCTAAGTCAATATTTTTAATTTGCAAAATACTATGAGATGTTTTGAAAGTATACATATGAAGGAGACAGAGGACATCGATTCATTCATGAATCGAACCATGACTGTTTTAAATTAGTTAAAAAATTATGTTGACAAAATTAAAGATCAAAAAATGGTTGAGAAGGTCCTAAGATCATTGTCTACGAAATTTGATGTTGTGGTAGGAGGCATAGAAGAAGACAAGGTGTTGGCATCATTAACAGTTGATAAGTTGATGGGATCACTTCTATCACATGAGACAAGGATAGACAAAAATAAGGATTCCACTTTAAAAACCACTTTCAAAAGCAAGGTTTCTATTTAAAGAGATAGAGTTTTAGGAAAAAGTGAATCAAGAGGTAGAGAACGAGGTAGAAGAATTGGTTGAGAAGAGCATGAATACGAAAGTGGAAGCAACAACAAAAGCTTCAACAATAATCAAAGTGTTGATAAATCAAAAGTGAGATGTTATTATTGCAATAAATTTGGTCATTGTGCACATGATTACAGGAAGAGGATAACTTATTAATGAAACCACAGAGCTAATATCACTACAGAGAGTAATAACTTTATGTTCCTGTCTTTCCATACCATGCATGAACGTTATGGTAATGTATGGATATTAAATAGTGGTTGCACTAACCACATGAGAGGCAACAAGAATTTGGCTGCAAATTTAGATCAATATATGAAGATAGCAGTAAAGTTGGGGACTGAAAGGAATGTGGATGTAGATGGAAAATGAGTGGTCAACATTTTGACCAAGTAGGGGGAGCCGAAGAAAATCTCAGAGTTATATTATGTCCCTGGTCTCAAACATAATTTGATAAGTATTGGTCAATTGATGTCGAAAGGATATAGAGTTATCTTTCAAGGACAAGAGTGTGTTATATATGACAATCCCCCAAGCATGCAGCTGATAGCAAAGGTGCGAATAACAAGGAACAAACTCTTTCCTCTATTTATGAATTACAGTGATCAAGTTAGTTCTTTTACAATTGCATGTTATAATGATTAGTGTTTATGGCACTTTTGATTTGGACACTTGCACTTTTCTGGTTTAAGATTGTTGTAGTGGAAATAGATGGTTAGAGGATTAGCTCCCATGAAAGAACCTAATAGTTCTTAGGAGTGTTGCATCTTGGGAAAACAACACCATGAAAGTTTTATAAAGCGAGTTTCATACTGAGAAAAGCAACTTTTTGAGCTAATTAATACACACTTGTGTGGACCTATGGGGGAATAGTTGATTGGTGGAAGTTGTTACTTCCTCACTTTCATTGATGATTATAGAAGAAAATCATGGGTTTACTTATTGAAGAAGAAGTCAGAAACTTTTGCAAAGTTCAAAGAATTCAAAGCCTTAGAAAAGAACTAGAGTGATTATCAAATCAAGGTATTGAGGTTAGATCATGGTCAAGAATATGATTTGAAGGCATTCCATGATTATTGCAGACAACATGGAATCATAAGACAATTTACAAATAGGTACATGCTACATCAAAATGGTGTAGTAGAGAGAAATAACAGGACAATTATGAACATGGCAAGAAGCATGTTGAAAGGAAGAAACTTGTCTAATGAGTATTGGGGAGAAGCAATTGCATGTGCTATTTATGTGATAAACATATCTCCTATAAAGAGTGTGATGGAAAAAGTACCAGAAGAAGCATGGTTAGGTATGTCTTGTAGTGTATTTCATCTTAGAGTGTTTGGATGTGTATCCTATGCACATGTTCCTAAAGAGCTAAGAGGCAAATTAGATGATAAAAGTGAAAAATGCATATTTACTAGTCATAGTGAGTAGTCAAAAGCTTACAAATTGTATAACCATGTTACTAAGAAGACCATAATTAGTATAGATGATTTGTTCAAAGAAAAAGGGTCATGGAGTGGTAGTATGGACAAAACAGTTGATGCACAATTTCCCCTAATGGAGAATATGATGTAGCCGAAAACGAGTAGCAAGATTCACAAGTGAAGACACCAAACATAGACACACCAATAAGGACTCCAATATTATTTTAGCAGCATGGATCTTCAAGTAGATCACAAAACCATGATTCTCCTAACAACCAATCAGTGATGAATCAAACAATGGTAAGAGAAAGATGATAAGTCTGAAAGATATTTATGATGCTTTGGATATTTGTTTGAATTTTGCGTTGTTGTCATTCCAACGTTCTTTGTTTAAAGAAGCAGTCAGAAATGACAATTGGGTGCAAGCCATGGATGAAGAAATTGAAACTACTGAAAATGATGATACATGGGATTTGGGTGATATTCCAAAGTACAAAAATCTCATTTGTGTGAAATGGGTGTACAGGACAAAGTTGAATGAGAAAGGTGAAATTGACATAAATAAAGCAAGACTTATAGCAAAAGGATTCTCACAACAAATAGGAATAGATTTTGGAGAAATGTTTGCTTTGGTAGCCAGATTAGATACTGTAAGAGTAGTTGTAGCCACAACATCTCAAAACAAGTGAAAAGTATTTCAAATGGATGTGAAATCACCATTCTTGAATGGAATTCTAGAAGAAGAAATTTATGTGCAGCGACCTCCAGGTTATGAAGTTGAAGGTAAATAATATAAAGTTTACAAGTTGAAGAAAACGCTTTATGCACTCAAGCAAGCACCTAGAGCTTGGTTTAACATAATTGGTAGCTACATGATCAAGAATGTATTTTTCAAAAGTAACATTGAGCCTACCTTGTACACAAAGGTAAATGAGCATGGACAAATCTTGATTGTTTGCTTATATGTTGATGACATTATCTATATAGATGATTTTGATTGGATGAATTTAAATCAGCCATGATGAAAGAATTTGAAATGACAAATATTGGCCTCATGAAATATTTTCTTGGCATAAAGTTTGAGCGATATGAAAAGGGAATTTTTAATTGTCAAAATAAATATGCCAAAGATTTTCTAAAAAGGTTCAAGATGGAGAATTGCAAACTTGTCCCTACACGAGTTGCAACATGTACAAAGTTAGGCAAGGATGATGAAGGATTAGATGTCAATCCAACTCTATTCAAAAGATTGGTTGGAAGCCTCATGTATCTCATAGCTACAAGACCAAATATATGAAAGGAGTGAGTTTGATTTCCAGATTTATGGGGACTCCAAAAGACACACATAAGAGAGCAAGAAAAAGAATTTTGAGATACATAGCATGAACTAGAGACTATGGCATAATGTATGCAATCACATAAAAGAAGGATTTCATTGGATACATCGACAGTGATTTTGCACATAGTTTGGATGATAAGAAGAGCGCACTTTTGGTTATTTGTTCCATCTTGGTTCAGGTGTGATTTCATGGGCAATTAAGAAGCAACCTATTATGACACTTTCGTGAGCAGAAGTAAAATATGTAGTAGCAAAATCACCAACATGTCAAACAATGTGGTTAAGAAGAGTATTTGATGGATTCAAGTAGAAACAATAAGGATCAACAACAATATATTATGACAACAAAGTTTGATAAATCGATTAGCCTCGGATAAATTAATTTGTCAATTTGTCTAATGATAATTGCTACACGTTTATGAAATTATTTTAAGAGTTGAAATATATTATTTCACGCAATAATTGTAGCAAGTTTATGAAACTGTCTCAGCAGTTGAAAATTAGAAACTAAAATTTGTGATGTTTTGTTTTCCAAAGACTTATTTTAATGCATTAGACTTAGACCAAAAAAAAATCCACGTATATCAAATCACCACGTTACAAACAATTTTCTATTTATCAAGAATTGAAATTCATCTCATCAATATTACTTACAGGTGTTGTTTCATCATATATATAATAATTGACTATCCTCACATATTGTGCGGGTTTCAAGTACGAGATCTCTCTCTACTCTCTGCATAGTGAGTGAAAAATATGGCTTCTTTGAGTGCAAAAAGAAGCTAACATTTTGTTGTCTCCTTACTTCCATTTATTAGCTAAGAAAACATAACATTGGCAGTCAAACATAGCATTTCAGAGAGGTACACTATTTTGATATATTCATTCTTTAATACATGGTCCCAGGCCTACCACAATTGCTTATGACACATTGTTGTGTTATGGTGATTTGTTTCTCTATTCACTGCCTTTTTAGGCCCCAAATGAGAAATTTATGGTTCAAACAAATGAATATTCAATTTTCCATTGCTTTCGGTGCTCTATTGGGATATGTTGTTAACATAAACTAGCGTACTAAAGTGAACATAATTAACGTCAAATATATTTAAACGGTTAAGTTAGTTATAATTTTGAGGCTTTTGTGATTTGTACTTTGTTTAGAGCTTTCTTTTAGATTTATCGCATCCATAATTGTTTGAATCGATGTTTCCAGCCATCCATTATGGCTCGTCATCAGGATAGATCAATAAGAGTGTAGGACAGATCTCTATGGAATGAATAAATAGAGGTAAGAGATAGATGGAATGGGAATGATAGTAGCTGACCATGTCTTAATTGATAATTAATGATAATTACTAATAGTACTTAATATTTGTTACAATTAACCCTCCATCGAGGAAGGATGTCCTGATCTCGCAATGGAGAAGAAGAATTTTTCTCAGGGCGAGCCTTCGGCAACACGTCCCACTCGCGCAACGGAGAAGAAGGATAATGCTCAAGGCGAGCCTTCTGTAGCAGAGTAGAAGCAAGAACAACTGGCGAAGGAAAACACGGGTGAACAATCAAAAGACGGGGATGACCTCGATGCCTACAGGTGTCTAATTCTTGAAGAACACCCATTGACACCAAATGACGATTAAACCAACACGTCTCTTCAAGTTTCAAGTTCCCAACACCCAGTCCTATGGGTTTATTTTTGTTTTTTTGAACAAAATAGTTAGTTTTGAAGTTGTTTTTAATAGAATATCAATCTATGTACAAATGTCAGTTTCCCCTGTAAGGGCAGCAAATCCACTTTGGACTGGACTGGTTTCCCTCTTCTGGGCAGTCTTAATTATGTTTTGGATGCAATATGCCATGAATCTCGGCTAAGAACTGCAGAGGCTAGTGGCCTCCATGTATCATTTTGTTACGGGTAATAGATTTATATTATATATATATATTATATTTATATTATTTTATATATATATTAAATATGGTATGTACAATAATATTTTTATAATTGAAATTAATTTATTTTAATTTAGGATGAATTAAAAATTATTTTAGTAATTTTTTATTATAGTTAATTCGATTTTTTAATTTAGAATCTCTAATACTATTATTTTAATTTAAAAAAAAATTAGTAATGTTAATATTATTATTATTCCAAAAGTTTTTAAAACCATTTAATTTTTATTATTAAGATTAACAATAATATTTTAATTAATTTTAATTTTAATTTAGAATTAATTCACTTTAGACTAAATGATTTGAATTAATTTTAATTCTAACTTAGAATAAATGATTAAGAATCAATATCAATTGTTGAATTTAAGCTTCTGTGATCCATATCAAGATTTCGAGAAGATTTTTGGGCAGAAATCACATTATAATACTTTTGTCGATGTGTTTCAAATCAATGAATTTGGTTCATCGTCCGGACAAATTGAAGAAACTAACTTGCATAATAACTAGTTAACTATTTATTTATATATTTATAATTTAATTCGGAAAAGCAATATTTACATAATTATTCAATATTATATTAATTGATTTAAAAGTATTTTGATATAATAGCTTATTTCATAATATATATATTTATATAATATATCTAATATATAATATATATATATATAATATATATATTATATAATAAATATATAATTATGCATCCATAATTATATCATTTTGTTTGGATACAGTCGATTAACATGTTTAGGGTATTGCATTTTTGTTTATGATAATAATTTTAACAGAAACTAACTTGCTAGTAACTAATTATTTATATATTTATATTCAATCTGGAAAGTATATATTTACATATTATTCCATATTATTAATGATTTAAGGATTTTGATAAATAACTATTTCGTAATATACATATATATTTAATTAGTATTCCATTTTAGTAATTTGTAAGGTAATAAATATAACAAAAAAACTAAATTTCATAATTATTAACTTAGCATTTTATAAATGATTAGAATTGGAGAAAAAGGCGTTGCAATAACTAATTTATTCATTCTCTTAATTTTTAAATACAAACTTTACCTTTATTCAAATGTTGGTAATATATATAACAATAATTTTTGGTAATAATTATAACAAAAATAACTCTTCCTTTCCCTTGGTCCAATGAGGTTGGCCAGTCAAATTTAGCCAATTCTCTGTCAAATTTCCCAGTCCAATATAGTTGTTTCCTAGTCAAATATAGCTGTTTGAAGATCTTCTCTCTCTATTTAACATGCAGCCATGATCTGACTCTTCAACTTGTCTTGACGATGAACCACACTCATTGGTTCGAAACGCGTCGACAAAAGTATTATAATGTGATTTCCGCCAAATCTCTTGAAATCAATATCAATGTGAATATTAAATTATTAATAATATTAAATATTAATATTTATCCAAAAAATTTATAATTATTAATTTAATTATAATTAATTTTATTGATTTTAATTAGAATTATATTAAGGCTATTAACAATTATTAGTAATGTTAATATTAATATTAATCCAAGTTAGTGTTAGTTATAATTTACTATATATTTTGTGAAATAGTTTTTACTTTACATTTTTTTTTAATTTTCCAATATTGGTGAGATCTCTTCCATTGAACATTAAAAAATATTAAATCGCGCACTTCCAATGAATCGGATTCGATTATATGCATTCCTTCCTATCAATTCATCATTCTCCCTCCTATTCCAATACTTTCTTAAATTATCCATTTTAAAATTCAATGTTATAATGTAAGATGATCCTTTTTATAGAAATAAGTATATTAATACTTTCTGTATTCAAGCTTCTGTGATCCATAATTTAAATATTAACTTATTCATTAATTTAAATATTACTTTTCAAAAACTAGTAGTTTAATATAGTCCGTTACTATTAATATTTTTAAATGAGATAAATAATCATTATTCATATTTTTTTCAAAACTAGTCCGTTTATAAATCCGTTACTTAAATAATATTTGTTTTTAAAATATACTTAATATATAATATTATAAATTTAAACATTAATTGTTCAACATATAGCCGTTACTTGAATTATGTCTCTACATTGCTCCTATTTAAGCCTTTGCATGGTTTTGCCCTCTTCATTTGGTCCTGATGATGAACCAGACTTGTTGGTTCGAAACGCGTCGGCCAAAAATTCTCTCATGTGATTTCTACTGAAAGACTCTATTTAATATATTAATAATATATAGGTATTTGTATTTTTTTCTATGATCATTATAGAAATAATTTTCCCATAGAAATGTGTATTTGTTGTTGTTGAGATATTTGTTTTTGTTTCTAGAAAATGAATTCATTGCATTGATATCAATGAATAATATTGCATTACATTAAATTCAATAGGTATAATTTTGATTTGAGTGAATATTGTTGGATTGCATTAGTTTAAGTCTGATTGAATCAATTGATTGCATTGATTTCAATGAATACTATTATAGGCATTAGTTAAAGCATGTTTTA
>APFE031405177.1:0-49764 GCA_000404065.3 Pinus taeda | reverse complement strand
TGCACTTTACTTTATGTACATGTGATTGTTAATCTGTGGAATATAATAAGAAAAAGAAGTAAATTGTTATAAACATAGAACATACCATATCTTAACATGGTATCAGAGTTGAGGTGAAGACAAAGCCCGAGCAAGAGCAAGAGAAATCACCAAAGAGAAGATTGAAAAGGCTATGCTAAAAGAACTATGGGGTCCTCAACACTCTGCTGAAGGCAAGCTTCGTAAGAAAGATGACTATAATGGATGGAAAATGTCTATCGATCTAACCCTAGAATATCTAGGAGTGCTGGACCATGTAAGAGGCAATATTGTTGAGCCTCCATCAAATGCATCCACTGCTACATGGAACAAACGGAAAACTGAAGAAGTCAAAATAGAAGATCATCCGAGACTCTATCAACAAGCACTTGGTGGCCTACATCTCTGAACTGGACACCTCCAAGGAAATCTACGATAGACTGGTGAGTTTATTTAAAGTTAGTGATGCAAATCAAGTTTTGTTTCTTAGAAAACTGAGGGAAATCAAGAAGGGTAAAGATGAGAGTATGAAAAGCATACTTCTTAAGAAAACCGAAATCAAGAAATCTCCTATCTATTGGGGAGGCTATTACTGACAGGGAAATGGCACTCACGACTCTTGGAGGATTACCATCCGAATGGTATGTGTTCAGGACTACTCTTTTGAACCATAATGTAATTCCTAGTTTCAAGGAATTAATGGCTAGATGCATTCAAGAAGAAACAAGGGAAGAAGAGAAAGAAATGCCTATGCCTAAAGGTCCTCCTACTACCTTTTCTTCTCATGCTATGAAAAGAAATAATTCTGGGACTAAATCAAAAGGAAAGGCTGGACCTAAGGCTAGAAGAAAATGACGATGTTACATCTGCGATAAAGTAGGTCACTATGCAAGGGAGTGTCCTGATAGAAAGGACTCACATCGGGACGATGATCAAAATTCCTCTGATGGCAATCAAAGGAATGACAAATTCAATAGCAAAGGTAAGAGGAGAGCTGGGAATCAAGGAAGAGGACAACCATTCAAGAAGGCTAGAAATTCCAGGATGTATTAAATGCACCTGACCTAAAAAAGAACCTGGTGTCCATCTCGACAATGGAAGACAAAGACTACAAGGTAACCTTCAGCGATGGTAAGGTACGTATATGAAAAAATAATGTTAAAGATGCCTTTACTCTTGGGTTTAGTGTTGATTCATTATATCAGGTCGATGGAAGTCCGCTAGGTGTCATGTCTTATGACACATCTCTTCAGTTCGAACTTTGGCATCGGAGGTTTTCCCCCCTTCATTATAAAGCTATACTCGGTGTAAGACAAATGGTGACAAGGATGCCCGAATTCTGAGCAGAGAAAGAAGGTGTATGTCCAGGATGTGCCGAAGGAAAGCTCAAAAGGGGACCATTCCCCTCAAGCCAAAGCAAGACCTCCAATATATTACAGTTGGTTCACTTAGGCATACTTGAGGTTGGCATTAAGAAGGAGACTACTACACCACATACTCCTGAGCAGAATGGTGTGGCGGGAAGGAAGAACCGCACGATTGTGGAAGCTGTCTGGGCCATGCTACATGATCAAAGACTTTCGAAGTTTCTATGGGTTGAAACTACAAACACTGCCGTATATGTACAAAATTGATGCCCTCATGAAGCATTGGGTTCCAAGACTCCTGAAGAAATGTTCACTGCCGGTCAAAGGGAAGTCGTGATTAGTCATGATGTCACCTTTGACGAAGATATGGCTCTTAGCAAGGTGGACAATCTTTTGACTTTGAGGAGCTCTCAAGAAGCCGACACCAGGGAACCGAAAGAAAATGATGATGAATCAATGCCTGGTGTAGAAGAACCCATGGATCCGATTGATCCTCCTCCACATGAGCCTTCCTCTTCTAGGAAGAGGCCTTCATGGCTTAGGGGGCTACTTGATGATGCTGAAGGACATGTTGCACCCTGAGGAACCTTTCGTGAAAGTAAGAAACCTAATAGGTATCAGGGATACTTGACCATCATGAGCACGATCATACAAAATGAGCCTTCATCATTCTCAGATGTTGTCAAGCATTATGGAAGGATGCTATGACCGTAGAATATGAGTCTGTTATGGAGAATGATGTCTGGGAAGTAGTTCCTAGACCTTGGACAAGACAATTGTTACTTCAAAATGGCTTTACAAGATAAGGCATGCAGCATATGGAAGTACGGAAAAGTATAAGGCTCGTTTTGTTGCTCGTGGTTTCTCCCAGAAGGAAGGTATATACTATGATATTTGCACCTGTTGCCAGATATATGACCATCCGCTTGATCATAGCCCTTGTGGCTTCACAAGGATGGAACCTACATCAGATGAATAGACTGCGTTCTTGCACGGTTCGATTAAAGAAGAGGTCTATGTGGAGCAACCCGAAGGATTTGAGATTTATGATCAAAAATCTCATGTATGCAGGTTGAAGAAGGCTCTCTATGGGCTGAAGCAAGCACCCCGAGCATGGTATGAGAGGATCGATAGCTACTTGATGAAGCTAGAATTCACTAGGAGTGAAGCCAATCTAACCTTTACTTTAAGGTTGAAGATGACAGGCCTCTCATACTGGTGTTGTATGTGGATGACCTCTTTCTAATAGGTGCAGACCCTCTCATTCACAAATGTAAGAGGGAGTTGGCTTCTGAATTTGAAGTGAAGGACCAAGGACTTGAAGTATGGCAAAAGCCAAGGGAAATTTTCCTATCTCAAGGAAAATATGTGGTAAAGATATTGGAAAGATTTGGTATGATGGACTGCAAGCCTGTGACTACTCGAGAATCTTAACTTTTAGAAAGTTATATGGTAGTGATGTCGGGCAATTTTGGGAAATGCCTTTGAGTTTCATAAACCTCATTCGCTGATGTCTTAGTGAACCTCTGTCCGACAATAATGTTTTGCAGTTAGCATTGTGAGCTCATATTTTGGTTGAGCCTCACTGGATTGATGCCAAGAATCTTCTAAGATATCTCGTGGCACAAATTACTAATGGATTGAGATACACTGCTGGAAATATGAAACTGCATGATTATTCGAATGTTGATTAGGCAGGTAGTGTGGAGGATCACTGGAGCACTTTTTAGTGTTGTTTCTCTTTGGATTCTGCTTCGATATAATGGATGAGAAGGAAACAGAAGTCGGTTGCCATAAGCACCACCGAGACCGGATACATATCTACGAGTATGATCTCGTATGAAGCTGCCTGGTTGGGGAAGCACTGTTTGAACACATACCACTATGATTCTCTGTAACAACCAGAGCTAGGATTCGATTATTGAGGAATCCCATATTCGTCGATTGCTCTAGCAGGACATCATTTGGGATATGGTAAGTCGATGAGAAAGGAGGCTCCATCGCATTAAGATGATGTACAGATCGATACACCTTGTCAAAGCCCCGAGGAAAGATCTAATCTGTGATTTTCCCAAACGACTTGGAGTCATCAAGAAACCCTTGTACAAGGGTACTGCATGTTGCATACATTGAGCTCTAGGAGCTCTAAGGGCTTGCAGTTCTTACTGGAGCAACATACGACCGCAGGGTGACTCACCCTCCCCTGGTGGTGCACACTGGAACAAGATGATTGGCTCTCTTGTGGGACAAGATGATTTTATCTCTTGTGGAATAGGATGATTCGCTCTCCTGTGTAGTAGGATGATTAGTTCTCCTGTGAGGCATGGATTGATGTGTTCTCCATGGCGATTGTAGCAGGATTGATGTGTTCTCCTATGAGGCCTAGATTGATGTGTTCTCCATGGCGATTGTAGTAGGATTGATGTGTTCTCTTGTGAGGCCTGGATTGATGCGTTCTCCATGGCGATTATATCAGGATTGATGTGTTCTCCATGGTAGCCTGGATTGATGTGTTCTCCATGGCAATTGTAGCAGGATCGATGTGTTCTCCTGTGAGGACAGGATTGATTAGTTCTCCTGTCGAGGCATCCTACCGATGTAGTTTGGGATTCATGGGAAGTACCTCTCATCTGATCAATGAGCAGGGAAATGAAGTTAGGGACCATAGTAGTACCGATGGATGCATCGTTGTATCTATCGTACTCCCTATGCTAGGATGACCTCCATTGATCTGGGATCAACGATACTGTTTTGGGACTAGTGGTAGGAGTTGTACCATACTATGAAGCTGACTTTGAGTCGGTTGAGACTGGTCTGTGACCAGTGGTACACACTCCGAGACTAACCTTGAGTCAGTGGAGGATGATACTGGTCTGAGACCAGTGGAGTTGTACTCACTATGACACTGACTTCGGGTTGGTTGAGACTGGTCTGGGACCAGTGGTACATACTCTGAGACTGACTTTGAGTCAGTATGAATGACCATCCTTGATCATTTTCTTCTTCTTCATAATTGGACCAAACCGATAGAAGCAGAACAAAACAATGCAAGAAGCAGAGCATAAACAGAGAACAACAATACAGATCAGTTACAGGGCAGAAACAAGAACCAAAGCAGAATAGGCAAGAATTAGAGCAGAGAGTAGGGCCAAGGGTCAGGCTATATAGGGGCAGTGCATTTGATGATGAATAGTAACGGGGCCGATAGATCGATTGTAGATGGAAGTTCTCCTAGCTGGAGGGAAAGTGTTAAAATTGGAAACCAGGGAAAAACTTTATGTTTGTCATTCTTATTCATGCTATAATATTCTTATTACTATTTCCTCTCGTCGAGAGGTGTAGGATTGATATAAATATCATTCCGATTCCGATAAGTTATTCTTTTTGTTATGGGAAGATTATTGGAAAAAATTTATTTTGATTATGGAATTATTATCAAGCCGACCTACAACTCATGTAGGCTCAGAAGCCCAACAGTCGCATCTATTCAAACACCAACGTTGTGTATAAATATAGGAATACTTTTCCTCATTTGGACTCACTCATCTCATCACATCTCTCTCTCTCTACTGCGTAGAAAAGAGTCTCTTCTCTATTGTGCAGAAAAGGGTCTCTCTCTCACACATGTGAAGCCGAACGCTGCCAAAATTGAAGCTACAACTGCAGAAGTAAAGATTGACCTATGTGGACTAGAATATATCCTCATATGAACTGCACTGTAGGTTCATCTGAACCTCCTCTGAAAGCCGCAACTTTTGGTGGTGGAATCAAGTCAATCCGATGGATGGTTTGCAAGATATTGACTGCCCTAGTTTGAAGCCGAAACTGAAGCTGCAACTGCAGAAGTAAAGATTGACCTACGTGGACTAGAAGATCTCTTCATCTGAACTGCACTGTAGGTTCATCTGAACCTCCTCTGGAAGCCACAACTTTTGGTGGTGTAATCATGCTGATCCGACGGTTGGTTTGTAGTTTGATGATGAAGTCGCTAATGTTGATGTTGCTGATCTAGGGTTTGCTACTATTGATATAAATCAGATTTATTGTACTATTTCTCTCTGCTGAATTATTGAAGATAAAAGAAGATTTGATCAAAGTGTTTCCCCACACATTGTGGGGTTTGTCCCTGGCTAGCCGCCACATCTTGTGTCTCTTGTCTTGGCTTGTTTTTTGTCGATCATTTAATGTTCTATCTGCACTTTACTTTATGTACATGTGATTGCTAATCTGTGGAATAGAATAAGAAAAAGAAGTAAATTGTTATAAGCATAGAACATACCATAACTTAACAAAAAGCCTCCTCCCTAAAATTTCGTTCCAAGCCCTAGCTTTCCTCCCTAGCCTTAAAAGGAGTGAATTTAAGGAGAGAGATTTATGGAGGAAATTTTGAGATGATCACCAAATACTTGGACTAGGGCCTTTTCCTTTGGGTATATGGAATCAAGGATGCTCTAGATAAACCTAATTTGTTTCAAAGGAGGCAGAAATTTGACGCCCTAGTTATCAAATTCTAGCGTTTACCCGCTCAATGATAAATGGAGTTTCTTAGGAGAGATTTAAAGAGATTCACCAATAGAAACGTTCATCACATGTTATGCATGATTAACATTGCAACATTCATCTACATAGCCTTAAAAATTTGTTTTCAACAAATTAGGGCTCAAACTAGCATAATCTAGAAGTAATAGTTCCATACATTAGACATTCAAAATTATAATATCGAACATAGGGTACTTACAAGATAACATGTATATATCGATTCATTTTCCAAAGAATAGCTCCAAAGACAATCCAAATTTATCTTGCACGCGTCAAAATGCATCCAAGAATCCCTAATAGCCACAAAAGCACTAAATGCTAGTTCCTCTAAGAGGTCCAAAATCTCCAAGTGTGATGATGATGAGAGATCAAATGGATGATCTCTAATATATATGTGTCCAACTAACTCTAATTTAGCCTGCAAGCCCCTAAAATCATAAATTCATGGGCTAAAAACATCTCTAGGTCATAGGACAACCTAGTAACCAATGTAACAAATGATAGACTCTCGTAAAAGAGGGCCAAAATGCTGACGTTGTGCATACATAGGCCTCTAGAGGGAAGGCATTGAGGTCACATGGTGCCATGTGTGATGTAGAGGGCGTCTAAAATCATGATGGAGGGGTTGGCCCCTCTGTCACAGTACAAGTCATACTGTCGACCCCCAAATATTGTTTGGGACACAAACTAGGTCTCATGGGTCTCCATGTGGCTAAACCTCTGTCTCTGCTCCAATGTTGAGGGAACTGAAGATGGTGCTATCCCTCCCATGTCCCAATGAACAAGACAAATCTCATCTGGGTCTTGGATCAACTACCACACCATATATATATTTAAATTGGCTAGGGGCAAACTGGTCCAAGTGCATCATCCCATGAATAATATAGGGGAAAGTACAGAAACTGTGGGTGTTGAAGGTGACCATGAATACAAATGATGCTCGGTGGTTGTCTAGGGTCCCATGGCACTCAACGCAACACCTGTGGCTGTCAATATGATCCTCTAGTGGACTTGGGCCCTTGTTAATTTGCCCAGTCCATAATGAAATCACTTGCAAATCACACACAATATTAAGTGTTGCAAATTATGACATTAGGCACATTTAATCATTTTTGCATCTAAATGAACCAAGCTTGCAAGTAATGGGTAATGTAACACTTCATACAAGGTTCCTTTTCCAAAATCAGGGCCTTAGACACGTAATGGTGTTACATCCCTAAGTAGGAGTGGCTAATAGACAACCCTATTAGGCGTTTCCAATCCCAAAAGGGGAGTGAGATGTCTTGTGAATAATGATGAAATGAAAGGGGAGAAGGGGTCTCAAGGCCAAATGCTATGGTCAAAGGGATAGCAATGATGAAGAATTCCACATTCTAGGTGTACAGATGTGAGGAGGGAACAATCGTGGATGCATGAGTTACCTTGACCTTTGTTTTTCCACCCCTCTTGTTACCTTTTGCTTTTAATTGATTTTTTCTATGTATTAGTGCTTGACGCTCTAGGAAATGAGAGCATGCTTTGAATGATGTGTAGCAGTGATTACCCCCTGAATGGTGGGGTAGTTCATCTCCCACTAGGGGTTGGGACATACAAGGGTTCCTTTTCCAATGATGTGATAGGGAAAAATTGGCCCCAAGAACTGGGTGATGGCCATAATGATAAGGGGTAGAACTCATGCTTTGCGTTTTCCCATGTGCTAATTTTAATGTTTCGTCCATCTTTTGCACTTTATAATTTTCTTTCTCTTGTTTCTTGCTTGTGGCCATGATATGCTCTTTCTTTTATTTTAGCCGCATCAACCTCCTAGGGTAACATTTTTAGGCCCGACCCAAATATGTGCAAAAGGGGAAGCGGGTGTGCTAAATCCCAGTGGACCCCTAGTCATGTGAGCTCGGAGAAGGAAGGTGGAATAAGGGATTGTAATGCACAAAGGGGAGTGATAAGTATGGAAATGGGATAGATGGGACACATTATCTCAATCATTGATTCCCAATTTGTTCCCCTTCCTAAAGCAATAATCTGTTAGAGGAGGCCCTATTGGACTAAGATAGAAAATTAACCCCCCATTTAAGGTGAAGGAACAAGATGATGACCAAGACCTTTCTTTCTTCGAAGTCACCCCATAATTTATGCCCAAATTCCCAAAATACAAACAAGCATAAGCACCTAAATGTAAAATGAATAAAATAGCTTTTGACCAGAATCTCAACTTCCAACATGTGATCTTGAAAAAGGGCGAGGAGACATATGACTGATGTAGGTGGAAGGGATATAAGTGGTATGTCACATCAGCTACTAGGTGGCTATTAGGGGATGTTGGTTTCTATCTAGAAGAGATGACGAGGTGAAACGTTTCTCCTAGGGGTCACCCACTTTTGGGGGGTAACAGGGTCCATCTAGGTATATCATCAAAAAGTCCAATGCCTAGTATTTCAAGCTTAGTGTTTCAGTATCTGGAGGATCATTAAGAGGTTCTACATCTTGTGGAAGTTGCTCAAGGTTGAATGCTCATCTCTAGGGGGGCAACGTTGGGGCCACAAGGTCAAATTTCTTTGGTTCTCATCTCTCTCATTCCTAGTGCTTAGGTTAGTTATCTCATTGAAAGACATTTATAATATAATCCCTGTTGATTTGGGGTAGCATCGGATGTGTTCTAGGCCTCAAATTTTGCAGGGAGGCTTGGGAACATGTATTCGAAAGAACCTAGAAAGCATTTTGTGAAATTCCACCAAGAGATGATTTTATTAAAATAATTAATATTTTTAATGGAGTTTCTAAGTCTAAACTTAGGAAAATTAAAATATTAATGGGTATTAGTCTAATTGTGGGTGTAACTTCTAGAAGAAGACAGAGATCAAGCCAAAACAATATGAGTCTTTGATTAGGAGTTAATATAGGTCGTTGGTTATCCAACAGAAATATATAAGAAGGGGCTTGAGGGTCATTTTGGAAACACACTGAGAGATCAAGAGATCAAATTTCTAAAGTGAGAAGTTCTCAAGAGGAATTTCGATTGAGGACATTTCTTGTAGTTGAGGGGCAAGGATAGTTGGGTTGGAGTATCTTCTCCGGAACCATGAATACTCAGCAGAGAGGCATCAGTGGAGGTAGTGCAGACCTAGGAAGGACTGACGCTGGGCTAGGAGGGCCCACGCAGTGCTTGAAGCAGAGCTAGAAGGGCCAGAGCAGAGGCAGAGCTATCTTCCAGCAAAAGTCCAAAACTTGTTGGGGAGCTGTTGGATTAGCCAGGAGGGTTGACATCAGAGCTCCAGGAGGCAAGGAAACCTAGCGTAGAGCTAATGCAAAGCCTCAAAGATCCATGCAGGCCCATGCAGTTACTACGGAGGGGTAGCGCAGTTGTAGCCGGGGATAGTCAATTCAGCTGCCGAATCAACTAGGATGTGTCGGGTGAAGTGAGGTAATCTCACTAAGTTTTCTTCCAATGTATTTTTCTCTATAATTGGATTGCCGAAAGGGAATCCAGGATTCTATTCAAAACTACTGCTTAATAATAATAAACCCTCAGAATTGCTGCACTGGTTTTCCCACATTGAGTTTTTCCGGGGACATTTGTCCAAAAATAACTGTGTCTATTGTGTTGTATTTTCTTTCTTACTCAGTCTTGTTTCCATATAATATTTAATTAAGTGAAGGCTACAGTGTATCTATTATGATATTTTCTGTAGGAAACAATAAG
Source organism: Pinus taeda (assembly GCA_000404065.3). Taxonomy (NCBI): domain Eukaryota; kingdom Viridiplantae; phylum Streptophyta; class Pinopsida; order Pinales; family Pinaceae; genus Pinus; species Pinus taeda. The sequence continues at coordinate 40,143 of APFE031405177.1, read as the reverse complement.
TAATTTGTTTAAAGGAAATTAACAAGTATGAATAATATCATCAGTTGTTGCAGTAGGGGTTCTTGTTGCAGAATTTTGACATGGTATCAGAGCAGTGCAGGTGAAGCAAGAAGAGCAAAGTCGGTAGATCCAATGCTGAGCAAAAGAGAGAGTTCAAAAAAGTTGCAGGAGGTAGCAGTTCGAAACCCCAAAGGGTTGATGCAGTTCCAAGTTGGGAGGGCAGATTTTCTAGGCAGTCTCGCTCCAAGCGAGTCGATGGAGAGAAGGACTTCCAGTTCAAATTTTTACTGGGGCAGAGGGAGTAGCTCTAAAGCCTCAGTGTGAGAGAGCTGGTGGGACGCAGATTTTGAGTAGGCAGAAAGAAGTCAGAAGAGAGAAGAGAAGCACGCTTGAGGGAATTTCTTCCTTAGAGAATTCCCAGCCAAGGAATTTGATTCTCTAGAGATGAGCAACAACAAGGGGTAGCAGTTTTACTAGCTCCAGTAGGGAGTGTGTAGGCTAGCCCAACAACCACATAGAGGAGAGAGGAGGTCATTCTACTTTCTATTTTTTTGGTAGAAATGGAAACCAAAGGCTTGAGGGATTAGGACAGGTTGGACAGAGCATCCAAATATGTCATTTGGAAGGCTAGAATGTCATTCCTTCTAGATGAGAATGCCGTCAAGACATATGTCGAAAATGTGGTGGCTGTCCCTGCAGATGCGAATCCATTGAAGAAGTACACATCAGAGATGGCAAAGGCCAAGAGGATGATAGTTGATGGAGTCAAGGATTACAGAGGGACTGCTAAGGAGATGTGGCATGCCTTGGCCACATTATATCAGGGATCTTCCGAGCAGTGGAAGATGTACTTGGAGCAGAAGCTGAGATCTGCTCAAATGCATAAGGGAGAGCCTGTGGATGCATTCCTCACTAAGATGAAGGAAACCCGTGATGAGTTTTCTACTGCGGGGCATACACCTCAGGATTCAGAGTTGGTTAGATTGGCCCTCAATTATGTCTCAGATGAGTGGCAAGTATTTGTCCAGAGTATCCTGGGTAGAGTAGCATTGCCGAATTGGGATGAGATGTGGGCAACTCTAAAACAAGATGAGCTGAGGAGAAACTTGGTCAAGGTCAAACTTGACAAAAGCAGCAGCAGCAGTGGGTCGAAGCCCAAGGAGGAGGATGATAATGTAGCCCTTGCATCGAAGGGACAACAGGAGCAGTAGAGACATAAGAAGGACATCTCAAAGATCAAGTGTTTCAGGTGTGGTGAGATGGGTCACTATGCTACACAATGTCCTCTCAAGAAGAAGGACAAGGATGAGAAACACGATCCGAAGGCTGTGTCCGCGAAGATCGAAGAAGAGGAGTTCTCCATGAGAGCCGAGATACCTCCAGGAGGGAGGTGGGCTGATTTGGAGTTGTAGTTCGAAAGAGCTACAGATGGGCAGGATCCTTGAGGAATCCACCTCTTTGATCAATACCTTGCTACAGGAGCCCAATTTTGCAGTAGCAAGATGGACTAGCGTCAAATGGTGCTGAGGAGTGTCGGAGAGACAGTTGTAGTGGCTAGGAGTGCTAGAGTTTGAATAGCACAGAGCAGAGTTGGCAGCAATGCATATGGCACAGAGGAGAGGTTAGCAATAACGCAGTAGATTCAGAGGGACAACACAGATACTAGCAGCAGTCAGGCTCCGGCATTCACATGGTATCATACTGAACAAAGTTAGTTTAGTAGTTTTGGATGTTTTTTAGTTGCTTCTCTAAGCAACTGAGTTGCAGTACGGATGCAGTGTTAGCAGCATAGCAAATGCAACATTTGAGAGGGAGTTGTAGTACAGATGTAGCATTGGCAGTGGCAGTGTCAAAGGCAATAATACAGTTGCAGCAGCAACACAGTAGTTGGTGGACAACATGTCAGACATCAGCAGCACAGAGGATGATGCTTCAGAGTCAGAGTAGTATGCAACAGTGTATATTGCTAGAGCACATTCATTGCTAAGAGGGAGTGTTGATTTGAGGTAGCATCAAATGTGCTCTAGGCCTCAAATTTTGCAAGGAGGCTTGGGCACATGTATTCCAAAGAGCCCATAAAGCGTTTTGGAAAATTCCACCCAGAGACAATTTTATTAAAATAATTAATATTTTAATCGAGTTTCTAAGTCTAAACTTAGGAAAATTAAAATATTAATGGGTATTAATCTAATTGTGAGTGTAACTTCTAGATGAAAATGGTGATCAAGCCAAAATGATTTGAGCTTTTGATTAGGATTTAATCTAGGTCGTTGGTTATCCAACAGAAAGATATAAGAAGGGGCTTGAGGGTCATTTAGAAAACACATCGAGAGATCAAGAGATCGAATTTATGAAGTGAGAAGTTCTCAGGAGGAAGTTCGATTGAGGAGATTTCTTGTAGTAACTTGAGGGGTAGGGATAGTTGGGTTGGAGTATCTTCTACGGAACCCTGAATACTCAGCAGAGAGGCAGAGAAGCACCAGTGGAGGCAACGCAAACGCAAGAAGGACTGATGTTGGGCTAGGAGGGCCCACGCAGTGCTTGACGTAGAGCTATAAGGGCCAGCGCAGAGGCAGAGCTGTCTCCCAGCAGAAGTCTGAAACTTGTCGGGGCGCTGCCGGATCAGCAAGGAGGGTTGATATAAGAGCTCCGGGAGGCAAGGAGACCCAGCACAAAGCTGACGCAGAGCCTCAGAGAGCTCCACGCAAGCCCACATAGTTACTGTGAAGGGGTAGCGTAGTTGTAGTCGGGGATAGTCAGTTCAGCGATTTGTCGGGTGAAGTGAGGTAATCTCACTAAGTTTTATGCCAGTGTATTTTTCTCTGTAAATGGATTGCCAGAAGGGCATCCAAAATTGTATTCATAACTACTTCCTAATAATAATAAAACCTCAGAACTGTTGCACCGGTTTTACCGCAATGGGTTTTTCTGGGGACATTTGTCCAAAAATAATGGTGGCTATTATGTTGTATTTTATTTCTTGCTCAATGTCTTGTTTACGTATAATATTTAATTAAGTGAAGCCTGCAGTGTATGTATTACAATATTTGTCGTAGGAAACAACAAGTAATTTGTTTAAAGGAAATTAACAAATAGGAGTAATATCATCAGTTGCTGCAGTAGGGGTTCCGGTTGCGGAATTTTCACAACCCCGTGTTAGGTTGATTTTCTTTTTCAATTTGTTGTTATGAACGTGTTGTCTTTTGATTGACCACTTGACCTCATTGATCTAGACACCATCCTCTCAATGTATTGTTAAGGTTTCCTAAAATGAACTTACCAAACGCCCAACTATTAGTCACATCAATATTGATTGTCTCTGATCTTCTCATTGGATTGAAGCTATTGTCAAAGATAGTCAGAAGATACTTCTATCTCCTATTCCCTTGTTCATCGTTCTTGCTTTCACTTAGTCTCACTATTCCAGTTCTCTCTCTTGCTTGCCATGGGATTTTTGTTCCTACTTGCACCTACCCTAACCATCTTGAGCCACCCCATTCTTTCCCCTCTCTTCCCTTTTCATGCCACATGATGTGTTATTCCCCTTGCTCTTCTTCTTTTTCCGTTACCCATTGAATGTTAAAGGAAAGCCTTGCCTTCTAGCCCTAGCCTTTCTCTAGTGGTTTGTGGATTATACTAAGCTCATAAGGTTTCCATAATTAATATGTTTTACAACTTGAGTGAAGCCTTGTTTTGGGATGGGACCATTGTGACACATCCCTAATCCTCTTATCTATAATGTTTCTCAAGAAATTAATGATACTCCCAATCATACTTTTTCTCATCAATTCTTTCTCCTTTCTAATCCACTTGGGGAATACCTCCTTCTATTTCCTCTCCCTTTGTTTCCTTTCGGTAACCCCTTTTCTAGGTTTGGTCTGTAATATTCCTAACCCGGAATAAACCACAAACCCCAAAAAAAACTCCAACCAAATATATGCAATGATATAATAACCCAAAATGATAAAATAACAATGGAACATCATATAATAATGTAAACCGGAAATATAAGCAGATACAAGAAATGCAGCGAGAAAATGCTAAGCCATTTTATTATTCTGAGCAATAAAATGAGTACAAGAGGTGATCAGACAGATGGCACTTCGACTTGCACAAGGCAAGTGAAGAAATACTCCCAGAATAACAACGAATGGCCTTTCAACGTGAGTGTTGTTGCTAGGAAATAACTGATGATTTGGGGCTGCTCCCCTCCTTGGAATAAGCTGAAACTCTGGATTCGGTCTCTACTCAAGAAACCCAGAAAAACCCAGAAAGCTTTCCGAGTATGGTCGACCCCTGAAAATAACCCTATTGAGGATCTGCGCAGTTCCTCCAAGGCTCTGCGCTGCCTCTGAAAACCCCTCTAAATCCTGCCTGGAACTCCAGCTGGCAAACTTTGCCAAAATCCACCAATAGGCAAGGGCTGGTCCCCTGCTCACTCACATAGCATAAATCCTCCTGCAAACCCCAATTCCCAACAACTACCAAAATGAACTTCGTCCCTCTCCCAATGTTGTGCAGTCATCCAAAACGCTACCAAAACTACTGCTGGAATGCTGATGAAACTACTACTGAAACACAAAAAGAAATACCTTGCCCGAGCAGGCACTCGAAGTCCCCCAGGGCTAAGGGTAAGATCTCCGAATGGAGACACTCGATGCACTAAACAGTGCTGCAGACTAGCTAAATAGCCAGCGTGCTCAGGAGTCGAAAAGACTAGCTCAAAATGCACATAACTGAATGAATCAAAATGAGGGGGATCCTGTCTATTTTATAGCCTCTGCCTCTCACAATCCCTAGGCTCACCTCCTCCTGCGTGATTCCCCTCTTGCCACGTGTGCTTTTCCCTCTTGCGCAGTCCTTCCATGTGTCTACGTGGGCCCCATTTCTGCGTCCCCCTTTGGCCCCCTTGGCTCCCCTTTAAGTCACAACGTTGTGCTACCTAGGATGTGACTTTTTATTCTAAAGTGAGTTATGTTCCCCTATCCTCACTTTTTATTTACAAATAACTATAGAAGGCAAAAACTCGACAAAATCGAATATTCCAATTAGCCATAGCTAATTAGGAATATTACAATCTCCCCCGGCAAAATGTTGATTGTCCTCAAGCAACTAAAGTGATGGATGTTGTAATATCTTCTCACTCTCCCAAGTGGCATCCTCATCCGGCAAATTCTTCCACCTCACCAAGAATTCCCGGGCCGTCTTGCTCTGCAACTGTCTCTCTCTAGTGGCAACGATAACCTCCGGCTGTAATACCAAATGCCCCTCATCATCCATGGGTGGTAGCTCATCCGTCACGGTCACTTGCTGCCCCAATGCCTTCTTCAGGCATGATACATGAAAAATGTTATGAATCTTGCTACCTTGGGGCAGCTCCAACTCATATTCAACCTATCCAATCCTGTGTATCACCCTGTATGGCCCATAAAAGCGGGGCTTGAGCTTCTCAGCCCCCTTTTGCTTCAGTGATGACTGTCGGTATGGCTGTAACCGTAGGTAGACCATGTCCCCTACCTCAAACTGCCTATCCACTCGATCCCTGTCAGCATACAGCTTCTGTTGGTTCGACGTTGTAGCCATGTTATCCTTGAGATCTCGGAGGATATCCTGACTCTCTTGGATCCAAATCTTGGCTCTAGGAGCCCTGCTATCACCAAACATCATGTCGACAAAAGATAAAGGATGATACCCATATAAGGCATAGAATGGTGACATACCAATGGACATGTGAGGCGAAGTATTGTAGCAGTACTCCCCCAGATGCAGCCACTTCGGCCATGCTTGCTGCTACCCACTGACATAGTTACGCAAGTAGCCCTCTAGCCACTTGTTAACTATCTCTGTCTGTCCATCCGTCTGTGGGTGATAGTTGGTACTCGGTGTCAACTCTGTCCCCAACAATCGGAAAAGCTCCTGCCAAAATCCGCCCATGAAACGACTGTCCCTATCTCTGACGATGGTCTTAGGAAGACCATGTAGCCTAAAGATCTCCCTGAAGAACAGCTCGGCCACCTGTGCTGTTGTATAGTGTGCGGATATGGCAAAGAAATGTGCGTACTTCATCAGTCGATCAATGACGACAAAGATACAATCCTTACCCTGAACCATGGGCAACCCTGTGATGAAATCCATTGAGATGCTCTCCCCTCCGGAATGGGAAGAGGCTGCAATAATCCTGCGGGATGGTTCATCTCTCCCTTGTTCCTCTAGAAAACATCGCACTCTCGGATGTGTTGGAGCACGTCCTCCTTGAGGCCCTTCCATGAGAACCTCTCCCTAATGGCCCTGTAGGTTTTGGTGAAACCCTGGTGTCTTGCCAATGGGGAATCATGTGATGCCTAGAGTATCTTCTTCTTGAGCTGAGACCCCTCAGTCAAGAAGACCCTGTCCCTGTAATAGATGATCTCATCGACCACTCTGTACCTGTCATCTACCACCTGCCCATCTAGAACCTCACATGCAAACCTGTCCTTGGAGTACTCCACTAAGAGTCGAGCCCTCCAATCAGTGTCCAAGCTCATAAGAGACAACGTGGCTAGTCTACATGAGAGGGCATCTGCTACCACGTTGTTCTTACCCTTGACATACTCAATGTCAAAGTCATATGCTTGGATCTTGCTGATCCACTTCTGCTGCCTCTCCTATAGCTGCTTCTGCTCCAAAAAGAACTTGAGGCTATTGTGATCAGTCCTCACCCTAAACCTGTTACCCACCAAATACTACCGGTACTTAACCAATGCATGCATAATGGCCAACCTCTTGTGCGGAAGGAGCTTCCGGCTCTCAAAGGCTATAGGGTGACCTCCCTGCATCAATACTGCGCCGATACCCTCTCCCGACGCATCACACTCCAAGACAAATGGCTACGTAAAATTTGGCAACGCAAGCACTGGGCAGCTGCTCATAACCTCCTTGAGCCGGTCAAAGGCTCGCTGCGCGGTATCTGACCAACTAAATACCCCCTTCTTCGTCAAATCTATTAGGGGTGCAGCAAGCTGTGAGAAACCTTTGACGAACTTCTGGTAATAAGAGCAAATGCCAATGAATCCTCAAAGTTCCCTCACGTTCCTCGGCTCCGGCAATTCCTTGATGGCCCTAATATTCTCCTCGTGGACCCTCACTCCATCCATACCTATGATGTGTCCCAGATACAACATCTCCGTCAACCCAATCTCACACTTGGAGAGTTTGGCATAGAACCGCTGCTCCTGTAAGATACTCAATACTGTCTTCAGGTACTAGAGATGCTCCTCCCAAGTCCTGCTGTAAATGAGAATATCATCGAAGAATACCAACACAAACTTCCTCAAATGACTACAGAAAATGTGGTTCATGCAGGACTGAAATGTAGCTGGGGCGTTGGTTAGCCCAAAAGGCATCACCAAGAACTCAAAGTGTCGTAGTGACACCTGAAGGTAGTCTTGGGAATATCCTGTTCCCTCATGCGAATCTGATGGTACCCAGATCTCAAATCAGTCTTTGAGAAGAATCGTGCTCCCCTCAACTCATCCATCAGCTCATCGATCCTGGGTATGGGGTACCTGTTCTTCAGGGTCTTCTTGTTTAGGGCCCTGTAGTCAATGCACATCCTCAATGTACCGTCCTTCTTCTTCACCAACACTACGGAAGAAGCAAAAGGACTCATGCTCGGACGAATGTGCCCAAGTGCTAGCAACTCCTGGATAGCCCGCTCAATCTCATCCCGATAGGCCTTGGGGTGCCTATAGGGGCTGGGATCACTGCCTGGATGCTTTGCTCAAGCTCGATAGTGTGCTCAAACCCCCAGTCCGGTGGTTGTCCTGGTGGAATCTCTCCAAACACTATGGCATACCGATCAAGGATGGTCTGGATCTCTGGATGTACCATCTGCCTGTAGTCCCTGCCTCTGATGCATGCAATTCCACTGCCCACTCTATGTCTCCCTTCCAGAAGACTGCCTCCATCTGATGAGCTGACACAGTCTGAGGCGGATATGTGTGTTGTCCCCATATCTTCTCATGCCTCCCGGTCTTCTCATCATCCCACTCCATCTCTAGGGTCTTCTAATCCGTCGTGACCTTCCCTAGAGTGATAAGCCACTGAACACCCAGTATCATGTTGGTGTCGGGAATATCGACCACAAAAAAGTGGCCAGTCAATGTGTAGGTACCCATAGTCACTGAAAGCTCCAGAACATAACGAGCACATGTCATCGTCTGATCTCCTGGGACCAACATTGAAAACCCATCGAAGCTATCTGTTTGAATACCTCTCCGCTCAACCATCTATGCATCGATGAATTTGTGGGTTGCCCCACTGTCAACCAAAACTAATACGCGCTGGCCACGTACTGTCCCTTGTACATGTAGCGTCAGATACTTGGGAACTCCCTGCAATGCTGCAAGGGCCCCTTCGGTGGGTGCAAAAGATGCACCACCTGCTGCTGGGGGTGGAGGTGGCAAAGGTCCCTGTATGGCATGGCTATCTCCTGCCTCCACATCCTCCTCATCATCCTCTTCTCCACTGCTCTCGGAGAAGACCTCAATAAAATGTGCTTTGCCAGCAGCACATATATGTCCTGGTGCCCATGGCTCCTGACAGGTGAAGCACAACCGCTTCTTCTTCAACTCCCTCCTGGGATCGTCGTCAAGTTGTACTCGTCTTGGATTCCCCTTTGGAGGTGGAATTCTCACATCCTTCCCCTTAGACTGAAAAGGTTGTCTTTGGGGGTAAGGTGTCTGGTTCCTGGGTAAAACATCCTGTAAATCCTGGGTCTTGTTGATAGCGTTCTGGAGCGTAGTTGGTCTAGTGGATCTGACTAGACCCCGAAGTGGCTCTACTAACCCCTCAACGTACATATAGACCCTCCTTGCCGTGGATAGGTCTGGCACCATCATGGAGACCCTCAAGAAATCAGCAATGTAGGTCTCTGGGCTCCCTGTCTACTTGAGCCTCGTTAGCTTAACAAAATGCTGCTCTGGATCCCTTCGATCAAATCGCTCCATCAATCTCCTGGTAAACTCGGCATAGGTCGTCACTGTGGAGTGCCCCAATGTAACCATCCCATGAAACCACCAATCCTGGGCCTTGCCATCCAAATGCAATGTTGCCACCTTGATGGCCTTTGCCTCCGACATCTGGTTAAGCTGGAAATAAATGTCCAGCTTCTCTACCCAAGACTTTGCCGAACTGTTTGATGAACCATCAAACGTATGCAAGTGGAATTTACTTGCTGCTCGGTGAGTATCGCCATCATGGTAATGTCGATACCCTTTGTGATGGTTGCGGGGTATGCTATCCCGCTGGAGCTGAACAAAATCTCTGAATGAGAGGGCTTCCTTGAAGTCCTACCCATAGGCCTGGTATTCTGCAAAATAATCACCCATATGTCCTGGCTCTGCCTCCTCCTGGGCTATGGCCCTCGTGTCTGCTCCTAAGAAAGTGGGCATGGTAGAGCGTGTAGGGGCATGTGAGGCCACCTGCTACGCAATATCACACTGCTCTGGCAAGTGATGGGATGCACCTAATCCCTCACCAATCTGAAAACCTCGTGGGCTCTCACGCTGTCTAGCCTCTACTGCTGTGAATCTCTGCCCCATCACCTCAATCTGTCTCGATAGATCCTGCACAGGTTTGAGGAGCATATTCGCAAATCTATTCCCGTCCTCGTTTGCCATCTGCTCTGCATCCACTACTGGCTCTTCTTGCTCTGCGTCTACCACATGAGCACAATCTCCCTCTTCGTAGGTATTCTCCAACCTACGTCTAGTATCTCTATACCTCCTACCTCTGTAGCAAATGTATGATTTTTCCCCCGGTGTCATAGATTGCTAGCTCCACAGGCTGAGCTAGATCTATGCTCTGATACCACTGTAATATTCCTAACCCGGAATAAACCACAAACCCCAGCAAAAACTCCAACCAAACATGTGCAATGATATAATAACCCAAAATGATAAAATAACAGTGGAAGAACATATAATAATGTAAACCGGAAATATAAGCAGATACAAAAAATGCAGCGAGAAAATGCTAAGCCATTTTATTATCATGAGCAATAAAATGAGTACAATAGGTGATCAGACAGATGGCACCTCGACTTGCACAAGACAAGTGAAGAAATACTCCCCGAATAACAACGAATGGCCTTTCTGCGTGAATGTTGCTGCTGCTAGGAAACAACTGATGATTTGGGGATGCTCCCCTCCTTGGAATAAGCTGAAACTCTGGATTCAGGCTCTACTCAAGAAACCCAGAAAAATCCATAAATCTTTCCGAGTATGGCCGACCCCCGAAAATAACCCTCCTGGGGATCTGCGCAGTTCCTCCAAGGCTCTATGCTGCCTCTGAAAACCCCTCTAAATCCTGCCTGGAACTCCACTTAGGAAACTCTGCCAAAATCCACCAATAGGCAAGGGCTGGTCCCCTGCTCACTCACACAGCATAAATCCTCTTGCAAACCCCAATTCCCAACAGCTACCAAAATGAACTGCATCCCTCTCCCAGTGTTGTGCAGTCATCCAAAACGCTGCCAAAACTACTGCTGAAACACCAAAAGAAATACCTTGCCCGAGCAGGCACTCAAAGTCTCCCGAGGCTAAGGGTGAGATCTCCCGAACGGAGACACTGGATGCACTAAACAGTGCTGCAGACTAGCTAAACAGCCAGCGTGCTCAGGAGTCGAAACGACTAGCTCAAAATGCACATAACTGAATGAATCAAAATGAGGGGGCTCATGTCTATTTTATAGCCTCTGCCTCTCACAATCCCTAGGCTCACCTCCTCTTGCGTGATTCCCCTCTTGCCACGTGTGCTTTTCCCTCCTGCGTAGTCCTTCCATGTGTCTGCGTGGGCCCCATTTCTGCGTCCCCCTTTGGCCCCCTTGGCTCCCCTTTACGTCACAACGTTGTGCTACCTAGGAAGTGACTTTTTATTATAAATTGATATATGTTCCCCTATCCTCACTTTTTATTTACAAAAAACTGTAGAAGGCAAAAACTAGACAAAATCGAATATTCCAATTAGCCATAGCTAATTAGGAATATTACATGGTCACTATTAATGGGTCTCTCTAGGTGGTCCTCTCAGGTAGGGCCCGACCCGAGATGACTTCTCCTTTAATGGGACCAATCACCTTGCCTCTCTTTTGCATATTAGGGTGTTTGGTCTTGGTTGTCACATCCCATAGACTGCATCTATGTGTCCACTTCCTCAACCATTCTTCCAATGCCTCCTTCCACTCGGCTCTTACCTTCCCTAGTTCAACAGTAGCATTATTACCATTTTCTTCTTTCCTTAACTATTTAAGATCTAGAATTGTTGATTCTCACCTCTTTCACTTGCTATATCAACTACTATTTCTACTTCTTACTTCTTGGATTTAGTTTAATCTCTAATGTTGTCACCTTTGGCCTCTTTGGTTTAGTTTTTCAGTCCTAGCTTTACTACCTCTCACCTCTATTTCCTCCAATAGTTTATCCTTAACTTTGTTGCCTTTCCTTCCTTCTCCTATTCTCACCTTCACTCACTTTGTAATATCCCAAACAAAATATTTGGCTAATTTTCAACAAATTCATTCATAAAAAGAAATTGCATCCATTTGATAGAAAATTGACAATAAAGTATGACAAGTAAAAACACAGCGTCTCAAATAACACAATAAATGGAAACAATCTTAGCTTTATTTTATTATTGGACATAATATTACATAGACATAATTGAGATGAATAAATTGGCCTCCAAATAATTTTCTCCAATGCTAACACGACATCCAAACTATAACTGAAAATATCGCCCAAATTGGAGCTCTCTATGATCCCAACTCTAATGCACAAAACTGCTATTGCCGATATGCTCTCAAAATATCCACTGAAGCACCATGATATTCTTGGGTGGAACCTCCTCAAGAGTGTTGAGGTTTCGTTCAATGCACAATAGCAAACCCGAGGATTTCCGTCTTGGGGCTATAGAAGCTGGGAACTAGGTTCTCAAGACCTCACCAAAGACAACATGCATAAATCCAAGATGTCCTCAAATGGTCTCCTCCTCTTCTTTATAGATCTCATGGACCCCTCTAGAAGCCTTTATTTTATTATTATTTTAATCACTTAGTACATTTTCACTCCTTTTAATTAATTAAAATACTCTTTTAATTCAGGAAAATGGTAAATCAGCCACAATTGTTCCTCGGGTCACTAAAAGTCACTTCCCACTATCTTATCCCATAGATCTTCTCGTTTTGGTTCCAACAAGCTATTACACTAAGGTGTTCTATCAAGTATTCCTCCCAGAATGCTACCTTAAGCGTAATTAATGGAGTTAGGCTCAGTAATAACCCTATTTTTTAAAAGTTGTTGGAATGCAATGGAATAAAAGGAAAGTTGAGCGGATGATGGAATATTCCCAGCGAATGCCATCAAATCCCATGAAAACTCCTCCAAACCCCATAAAGCCCCTCTAGAAGTCCCTGGGCCCACTGATGGAGTAAATCTGCTCCTGTGACCTAGTTGCCTCCAACCCTGGAAGTCCATTCTAACCGTGCTATAAGGGAAAACATAAAAAGGAACATGACACACTTCTCATCCTTCATTGATATTTTCTATTGTTAACGCCTCTAGACCTCGTGGAAACAAGAGATTGGCCACCATTATCACCTTTGCAGCCTAAATCCAACTATTTAGTGGTATATTGAACCACAAGGGAGGATTCACTATGTATGGATGACCTAGAGGATATTCAACGAGGGTTTAAGGTGATGGAAAGTTCTAATAATTGTGATAGGATACTGGTGGAGTTAGAAGGGTTAAGATAATCTTTTCCAAAGCACAATTACTCCCTACGCCACTTAAGCAAAAATAGGGTTGCTATAAGTTAGGGTTTGAAAAATATTCAATGATAGGGCATGTGATGTCATATAACTGTAATGTACCAAACAAACTTCAAGCAATTGAGAGGATTATTTCAAACAATTTCAAGAAATGTTTCCAAAAATATATTAAAATTCTTTGGCATCTTTCTACAAATAGATTGTAAGCAAACTCTGGAAAACCACTTAAGCTAAATACTATATAATTTTTTCAAATAATTCAAGGACATAATAGGAAGTAACAACTTTCCAAATTTTGGGGTCAAAATCTGAGCTTTATTATGCTTGATTTTTCAATGATTACAAGATAAACCTACTGGCATAAACCTGAACATGTTGCAGTTATCAATGAGTGAATTCCTACTTGACACAATGCCCAACTTAGCCTCCTTAATAATATGCTTTGACCTCTGATATTGCAATACTTGTCACATCAGGAAACAACGATATTTCCAACCAAGTATAGGATTAATCCTCAAAAAATTCACTGCTGCCAATGGGATCTTTATTTGGTAATAACTTGCCACTAGAAAAGAGTATTCAGCCTCTACTAAGAATGGTGAGGAATCCCTAAGATTTGCATGCCAATTTAACAGTATTGGAAGAGGAATTTTGGCCTTCTTTAGTGAAGAAGCTCGACCTTGTTGACTGATAACAATGTGGGGAATCAGATCTAGAACAAAAGATGGCTAAGCAAATTTCTTGGATAATGCAATGGGATCCATGGTCTTTAGAACAAATTTACAACTTGTCCCTCTTCTTACAAATGATTCAACCTCCACAATACTGGTGCAACAATTAACTCGGCCCTTCTATAAACTCAATGAGATCGTCCTTTGGTGCTAGCACAAGAAAAACTCTGGAAATGCAATTTTTCCTTAACACTTTGTGATCTTTGGACACAAATAAGTCTGGAATTTGCAAGCATGATCTCCTCCTTCTCGACCTCTAATTGATGTGACAAATAATTCGTCCTTAGTTAGATCTACTCGGCCCTCTTGCCCTGGTGGGGGTTCGATTCTGAATTTGGCAAGGAAAATGTCCCCTTAATTTATGCAATTCGACTTTTATAAATTCTTTAGGAATCGTCCACCCAATCCCTTTGGTACTTGACCCTTTGAAGGAGATAACCTCGGCTTCTTGAAGATTTGTGTAGCCCTGCAAACAACTTATCCAAATATTGAAGCTTCTCTACAACAATCTCAATTAACTCTTCAATAATAAACAAAGAAAAACAATCCAACTATGGTGGCAAATAATGTCCGCCGAAGGAGGAAGACTAGTTCGGATTGCAAGTGATCCATCGAAACTAGTGTGAGGGTTTTGCTTGAAACCAGTGTTGCGGGGGAGTGCCCCCCCTCTCGATCCCGCTCCCAATCTGCGCTTCGGGCAGGAGCGACTCGAAAGCGGATCGGGAGAGCGCTCCCTGCTTTTTTTTCGATTCGACAAAGGGAGCGTCGCTCCCATCACTCCGGGAGCGATTTTTACAACCCGGGAGCGGTTGGGGAGAGATTGCTCCCAACCGCTCCCTGGTTATAAAAGTTGCTCCTAGTGGTGGTGAGCAACGCAAGGGAATAAAAACAAAAAACAAAAAACAAAAAAGCAAAAAAACAAAAAACAAAAACAAAACAAAACAAAAACGATGGGTATGAAAATAAAGGAAGGGAATATAAATAGACCCTCCCTCATATTCATTTCTTTGTGTGAGAGTGAGAGTGAGAGAGTGAGGAGAGCAAGGAGAGAGCAAGAGAGAGCAAGGAGCAAGGAGCAAGAGAGTGAGAGATCAAGAGAAAGCAAGGAGCAAGGGGAGATTGAAGAGCTTTCAAGGGGAGATTGGAGGCCAAATAGGTAGGCTCTACACTCTATTCTAGCAATTTTTTTCAATGTTCATTCCTAAATAAATAAATAATTTTTTTCTCTATTTTCCATTCCCATTCCCATTCCGTTTTTTTGCAGATTCAAAACTTCAAATTTCAAACATCATGGTTATATTTCTTGGCATTTTCTTCTTCTTGGTTCCTTTTTTGGTTATTATGGTGTTGGAGAGTAGAAAAAGGAGGGTTGAAAATGAAGAAGGGGATGAAGAAGGGGGCCATAGTGGATTTGATGAAAACCCCAGAGAGGAGGAGCTGGAGGAGAGTGAACATGAGTTAGCTGAAGCTCAAAAAGATAAACAAGACCAAACCACATTGTGTATGTAATATCCCTTTTCCGGGATATCCCTCAAACCCAAGCAAACTCTAACCAAATACATACAAATGATATAGTAACCGGGAAGCTCAAAGTGATAAAAGTAACAGTGGTGCAACATATAATAATGTAAACATGAAATATAAGCAGATACTCAAGAAATGCAGAGAGAAATGCTAAGCCATTTTATTATATTGAGTAATGGAATGAGTATAGGAGGTAATCAGAAAGATGGCACCTCGACTTGCACAAGGCAAGTGAAGAAATACACTCAGAATAGTAAAGGAATGGCCTCTCTCTGAACTGCGTCCAAGCTGCTGGAGAACTGCCGTGCTGCTGCTACTACTAGTAATCAAGTGAGGATTTGGGGCTGTTCCCCTCCTCAGTAAATGCTGAAACTCTGGAATCAGCCTCTACTCAAGAAACCCAGAAAAACCCAGAAAGCTTTTTTGAAATAGCTGACCCCCGAAAATTACCCCCTTGAGGATCTACGTTGTCCCTCAAGGCTCTGCGCTGCCACTGAGTAGAATCCTCCGAAACTCTGCCTAAAACTCTACCAAAATCCTCCAATATGCAAGGGCTAATCCCTTGCTCAATATCCCGGCTCAAATCCTCCACAAACCCCTAATCTGGAACTCCCACCAAAAGAACTGCGTCCCTCTCTCTCAAGACTACACAGTCCTCAAATGCTCAGCTCCTCCTCAATGCCGAAGATCAATCCTACTGCAAAAGACTGCTAAAAACTACCTTTCCCAAGTAGGCACTCGAAGTCTCCCGAGGCTAAGGGTGAGATCTCTGAACGAAGACACTCAATGCACTAAACAGTGTTGCAGATAGGCTAAACAGCCAGCGTGCTCCAAGTCGATGTGACTAGCTCAAATGCACATAATCAAATGACAAAATGAGGAGGCTCTCTCTCCTTTATAGTGTTGGCCTCTCTCAACCCTAAGGCCCACCTCCTCCAACGTAGCCCCTCTCTTGCCATGTGCTCCTCTCCATCTGCGCAGTCCCTCCAAGTGTCTGCATGCGTCCCTCCTCCACGTGGTCCTTTGGCACCCCTTGGCTCCCCTTTTAAGTCACAACATTGTGCTACTAGGGAGTGACTTTATTCTAAAAGTGAGTTATGTCCCCCTTCCTCACCTTTTATTTATAAATAACTATAGAAGGCAAAATTGAGCAAAATCGAATATTCCAATTAGCCATGGCTAATTAGGAATATTACAGTATCCCCCGACAAAATGTTCCTTGTCCTCAAGCAACTGAAGTGATGGATGCTGCAAAATTTTCTCACTTTCCCAAGTGGCATCCTCATCCAGTAAATTCTTCCACCTCACTAAGAATTCCCAGACTGTCCTGCTCCACAGATGCCTCTCCCTGGTATCAATAATAGCCTCTAGCTGCAACACAAAATGCCCCTCATCATCCGTGGGTGATAGCTCATCTGTCACTGTCACTTGCTGTCCCAATTCCTTCTTTAGGCATGATACATGAAAGACGATATGAATCTTGTTGCCTTAGGGCAGTTCCAATTCATACGCAACCTGTCCAATCTTGCGTATCACCCTGTATGGCCCATAAAAGCGGGGCTTGAGCTTCTCAGCCCCCTTCTGCTTCAGTGACGACTGTCGGTATGGCTGTAATCGTAGGTAGACCAAGTCCCCTACCTCAAACTGTCTCTCCACTCGACCCCTGTCAGCATACAGCTTCTGCTGGTTTTGCGCTGTAGCCATATTATCCTTGAGAGCTCGGAGAATATCCTGACTCTCTTGGATCCAAATCTTGGCTCTCAGAGCCTTGCTAGCACCAAACATCACGTCAGCAAAAGATAAAGGATGATATCCATACAAAGCATAGAATGGTGACATATCGATGGACACGTGATGTGTAGTGTTGTAGCAGTACTCCCCCAGGTGCAGCCACTTCAGCCACGCTCTCTACTGCCCACTGACATAGTTACGCAAGTAGCCCTCCAGCCACTTGTTAACTATCTCTGTCTGCCCGTCTGTCTGTGGGTGATAACTAGTACTCGGTGTCAACTCCGTCCCCATTAGCTGAAAAAGCTCCTGCCAAAACCCGCCCTGAAACGGCTGTCCCTGTCACTGGTGATGGTCTTAGGAAGACCATGTAGCCTGAAGACCTCTCTGAACAATAGCTCAGCCACCTGCGCTGTTGTATAGTGTGCGGATATGGCAAAAAAATGTGTGTACTTTGTCAGTCGATCAACGACAACAAATATACAATCCTTGCCCTGTACCATGGCAACCCTGTGATGAAGTCCATCGAAATACACTCCCATTTCCCCTCCGGAATGGGAAGAGGCTGCAACAATCCTACGGGATGGCTCATCTCCCCCTTGTTCCTCTGGCAAACATCGCACTCCCGGACATGCTGGAGTATGTCCCCCTTGAGGCCCTTCCATGAAAACCTCTCTCTAATGGCCCTGTAGGTTTTGGTAAACCCCTAATGGCCGACCAATGGTGAATCATGTGATGCCTGTAGTATCTTCTTCTTGAGCTGAGATCCCTCAGTCAAGAAGATCCGGTCCCTATAGTAGATGATCTCATCGACCACCCTGTACCTGTCATTTGCCACCTGCCCATCCAGAACCTCACATGCAAATCTGTCCTTGGAGTACTCTACTAAGAGTCGAGCCCTCCAGTCTGCATCCAAGCTCATAAGAGACAATGTGGCTGGTCTACATGAAAGGGCATCTGCTACCCCGTTGTTTTTACCCTTGGGCTTATGAGGATCCAACATATAAAATTTGGGACAACCACCCATAGGATGATAGTTTGGAGGATGGCACTATACATCTTGAAGAACTGGAAGTGGAACTTATGAGAGAGGAAGATGAAGCAATGACCATGCCACCTCCACCATCCAGTAGCAGTGCTCGAGTTCCAAGTCTTGTTCCTTTGTTGTCGCCGCCTCCATCTACACCCTCACGTGGAGGGCATGTGCCTTCTGTGTCTGGTCGTCGGTCTGTGCGGGAGGAGACTCCTAGAAGACCACCATGACCTACTCATACATCAAACACTTATCGTGGCAAGGACCACATGAAGTAGTAGCTAATAGATTTACAGTTTACTTGTCTTTTCTAGTTTCTATTAGTTTTCATAATTGTTGAGTCTTGAATCGTTCATATTTATTATGATATTTTTTGTAAACAATATATGACAATTTAAGTTTGAAGTTTGAAGTTGGCAATTATAACTCATTGGTAATGATTCTGAATTATGAATATGATGCTTCATGAAAGTTGTTTCATTTCATTTCATAATTCATTTTATAACATTTCATTTCATGTTAGATATCATTTCTTGTAATGGTTAAACTTAGCTTACAAGTACAACTTTGGTGATCAATGATGACAAATGTTATATATTGAATTTTCAATTTTGAAAGCTTGAAGTTGAAACTTTAAGATTGATGAATCATGATTCACGAGACTCGATATGCTGTATGTTACTAACTTGTGGACGTGGTTGATGAAGATTATAACTTCTAGATGATTGATGTTATATGGTTCAATGATCAATCTATGTTTTTTTTTATGTTTTTATATCTAATTCATCATTCTACATATTTTGTTGACATATATGTATCAAAATATAAAAAATATATATATTATATAAAAATCACTCCAGGATTCGCTCCCAAACCGAGAGCTTTTGAAAATGTCGCTCCCACACCCGTTTTCACTCCCACTCCCAAGTAACACTGCTTGAAACCCTCAAAATCAAAAATCGCTTGAGCTTCTCACCAGTGACAGTAAGATATGATGGAATAGAATGATTAGCAAAATGATTCCACCCTCCTTTTATAATTTCCATTTGAGTCTCTCCAAGCTTCTAGATTTCCCCCTTTTCAATATTATTTTATTGGTGGGGGTCATTCTCCACTAAGTGACTTTTACCGTCATTTTTTAATAAAATAATATTTTCCGCCCTTCCCTAATAATATAATATTTTGTCGCCATTTCCTAATAAATTAATATTTTCCCCATTTTACTAATATCATCAACATTGAGCAAACTGCCTAGTAATTTCCACACTCACAAAATCAGGGATATTACATAGCCACAAGAAATAGTCTTATAGTGGTTAGTCAACAAAGGATCAAGACTATCAATTAGATATGCAAGGTTGAGGGTTTTGGATTGAGCATTTGTGTATGATGTATAACACTGATTACTCCCTTAGTGGTGACGCAGTTCATTGCCCACTAGGGAATGGGGTGTGCAAGGGTTCTTTTTTAGTGATGTAATGGGGCAACATTGGCCCTAGGAACCAGGTGATGGCCATATGATAAGGGGTAGAGTTCACGCTTGGATTTTTCCCATGTGCTAATGTTAACGTCTCAGCCATATTTTGCATTTTATAATTTTCTTTCTTTTGTTTCTTGATTGTGGCCATGATACACTTTTATCTTTCTTTACCTACATTAACCTTCGGGACCCAGATATGTGGATAAGGGGAGGGATTGTGCCAACACCCTATGGACCCAGAGAAGGGAGATGATGTATAGGGCTCATAATGTGTGGAGGGAAGTGATAAATATGGAATAGGAAAACGACACCACACTACCAAAATCTAGGTTTCCCAAGTAGCGCCCTTCCTAAAGCCATGGGCCAATAGAGGAGGTCCCACTGGACTAGGATTGAAGATTAACCTTCCATTTAAGGTGAGGGAACAAAACCAAATTCAATACCCTCCATTCTTCCAAGTCACCAAACAATCCATGCCAAATGCACAAAATGGAAAACAAGCACAATCAACCGATTGCACAATGAATAACATATTTTTTGGATCAGATTTCCCACCTTCTAACATGTGCTCTTGAAAAATGGGTGAGGAAACATATGAATGATGTAGGTGGTAGAGAAAAAGTAGCATATTACAATTGACTACAAGGTGGCTATAAGGGGTTGCTAGTTGCCAAATGGAAGAAAATGAATAGGAGAAATGCTCTACTAGGGGGGTACCCACTTTGTTGGGTAACAAGCACCTCAAACAAAATTACTTTTAGCAATATTTCAAAGAGAACTTGACCCTAGATATCTTGAATTTAAGAGAGAAGAAAGAGAAATCTGTGAAAGTAGAAGGTTTTATCACCACCACCTAGACTAGTGCCTTGATTGAAATGGGTAATGGATTTACCTAGGGAAAATTTAATGAGGACTACCATTAGAGAAATTTTCACGTCTAAAATCGGCCTCCTAAGAAAAATGTACAACAAAAATAAACATTATAAGAACCAATAGGATTCAAGATGATGATGTCAACCATGGGGAATTATTCACCATTTTTTGCTTAAAAAGTAAAAAGATTAAAAAATAATAAAATAATAAAACTACTTTTTCAACTTATCTCGTTAAGTTTATACTCAAATTTCAAGTAAGAGTACTCGTTGGATGAAAAATTTGATTTCTCATCCAAGGAGTACCCATGTTGCATACTTTTGATGGACCCTGCTACATGAAAAATGAGAAATACATGAAAAAACATTATTGCAATCATGTTTTTCCATGTATTTCTCATTTTTCGTGTATCAGGGTCCATTGAAAGTATGCAACATGGGTACGCCTTGGATGAAGAATCAAATTTTACATCCAACGAGTGTTCTCGCTCAAAATTTGAGTAAATCCATAGGGAGATACGTTGAAAAAAAAGTTTTTTCTTTTTTCCTATAAAATTTGATGATGTAATCTAATCTTGTTTTATTATTTCCACTATTATTTTATAATTTCCTTAGGAGGCCCATTTTAGAGCTCAAAATTCCTCTAATGCTTGCTGAAAAGGGTGAGAGGTCTAAAGCCTCTTCTTACAAACCCTAGTGCCTTCCTTAATAGGGAGATTTTAGATTTGAGAAATGCTGATCCAAATTGGATCATTATATTATTTTTCATCCATATCGATGCATTTAGAGTGGAAAAAGTGGAGGAATCATCTCACGGGGTTGTTTTTACCGGCGGGACCCAATTTGGCAAAATGGGGTCTGAAACTTTCCGGGAGCATTTTGAGGCATCAAACGACGTTTTTTGAGGGTAAAGTTCGCTGCATTAATGTTGCACCTTTTCATGCTATTCTACACACAAAAATATTTCCAACGGTGCAAAAATCGCGTCAATCAGAGTTCATATGCAAAAGTTATGCCATTTAGAAGTTGACCTTCCTGTTTTTACACCTATAGTTCGGGAAGATGCCACATCAATCCCCGTTATTCATGGAAAATGGGCTAGCCACATGTTTTTGATGTAAATGACTCTAGAAGAGTCTATTTCGTAACTCCAGTTAAGAGTTGATGTAGTCAAACTTAACCACTAGTAGGCTATCGAGTTGTGTTATAACCGGGCCACCAGAAGGAAGAGGCATTCCATTCTTTCAAGAGCATCTTGTTCCATATTTGCAGTCATATTTTTAGACAAAGGAAGAGAGCGAAGCGATCTCACCTTCCAACTGGGTTTTCTCCCAAAAGGATTTCCCAAAGAGCATATCTTGTGTATTATGTGTGTGTGGGCTTATTTTTTCGTTCTCAACTTTTCTGCTTGATTTACTTTTACATGCATGCACTAATTACAATTAATTTTACAGATTTAAAAATTAAATAAAACTGTAATAGTGTAGAATCTTAGATTTGTAATATAATATTATCAGATCTGTTGTGACGAACTCTCTAGTGGAATATCCATGGCAGTTTACAGATCAGATGCACATCTGGGATTTCTCTTAAAGGATTCAAGGAAAACAATTTTCCATGGCATAGATAATCACAATTTCTAGATAAATATAGAGATTTAAACCATGGCACATGTGAAAAACCCTAATTTACATTATAGCATTCAAAATCTAGAAGATGAGCAATAAACTTGCAAAATTTCTTAAATAATCTCCTCAATCAATCGCAAGAAACCAACTTCAAGAAAAAATCGACCTCAAAGAGAAATTTGGCCATAGAACTACATTTCGTGCAAGTAGAAAAGAGGCAAAAGCTAATGCACACTTCCAAAAAAGAGAGAAGTGCAACGATGAATGATTATGAAAAATGAAAAAGGCCCCTCTCTACTTATATAAGGATAGCCAAGCCTTATTATATTAATAGTAAAAGCAAAACCACTAAAAATATTTACCTGAGCATTCAACTAGGTCAAAATTCACAAGGTGACCTTAAAATAACTCAAAAACATAACAAAATTCCAAAAATAACCCACATGTATTGGAGAAAAGGGGTCTCCACCATGACATCATCCTCTTGAATATGCAATAATGCATCAAAGAACTGAGACACGGATCCAAGAGAGCTCCTTACTCCAAGAAAGTCCTCAATTGCATGTATACATGTAATGTTCCCTCTTCGGAATATCTTAGAAATGGCACGAAAATTTTGAGTTTGTATGTTGGGATTCAATGTGATATTTTAACAAACATATTGTAGACAATGTGTTGTAGGTGTTCTCTTTATGATTTGTAATTAAAATCACATGCTCAGACTATGCATACATGAAAAAGATATTGGAGAACAACTTTTATACACCTTGCATTAAATTTAATGGTATGCACACCATTGAAAATATATAGTCCAGAAATAATCTCAGATCTGAAATTTGAAATACCAAAGCATAATAGAGGCTAGAATGGTTGCAGATGACTATATAGTATTGGAATGTCACCAACAAGGAAAAATAACCTTCAATAGGAGCTATAACATATATTCAGCCTTCACAATACATAAATACCAGCAAGGCGATATCATCAATGACACAGCCCGCTCGTACACCAGTGATGTGGAAACTCGTTTATAGTATTTGCTCAGATATTAACATGGGCCATGAATATACTTTGAATAAACAAAATGCTGGAAAATACACAGTTTTAATATCATTTATTGACATAGACTACAGCTATGAGGAAATAAGAGAACTTGGCTCCCAAGGCAACGAAATATTCCTCAATATATTGCTTTACTCCTTGTACAATACCCTTATGTAATATGCAGGAGTTGACTCTTCCAATCTCTGCCTTTAACCTATGCTACCACCTCATAACTCGCTACTGGATATTCTTCCACAAATCTAAGGAAATAAGAGAACTTAGCTCTCAAGGCAACGAAATAGTCCTCAATATAGTGCTTTACTCCTTGTACAATACCCTTCTGTAATATGCAAGAGTTGACTCTACCAAACTCTACCTTTAACCTATGCTACTGCCCCATAACTCGCTACAGGATACTCTTCGACAAATCTGATATAAAACTGACATAAAACTCAGCCCCAAATCTAGTATAAAATGATATAAAACTCAGCCTCAAATCTGATTTAAAACTCAGCCCCAAATCTGAGATAACTGATATAAAAATGAGTCCCACACAACTCATGAAATCAGTCCAGAGATAAGATGTATGGCTCAGCTCCAAGCACAGGTAACTCAGCTTCTAATAGGTCTGTTTGGCCTCTTGATCTTGAAGGTTTTCGACCTGGTTTTTTGTAGAGAATGCGTCCCCTAAATTCTGTGCAACTTGCTCTTGAAATGGCTCCAAGAATCGACCATACAACTCTTTGGTACACGGCCCTTCTGATGGGAAATAAACTCAGCCTCTTGAGAATTGGTGTAGCCCTGCAATAAACATAAATAGGAGACCTAAAGTGATCTCCCCCAAGAGCTAACTAGGGTGGCACTCGAAGTCCACCGAAATCCACTTAGAGTTTCACTTGAAACCCTTAGTCTGAAACTCACTTGAGTTTATTTTCAATGTCAATGAAATAGATAGGAATAGAATGCCCAACAAATGAGTCTCTCCTCTTATAATTTTTCTCTATCCTTCTAGACTCCTTTTCAATATTATTTTATTGGTGGGGGCCATTTTTCACTTAGTGATTTTTGTTGCCATTTTAATAAAATAATAATTTGCCACCTTTTTTCAATAAAATAATGTTTTTCCACCATTCTCCAATGAAATATTATTTTGCCACCATTCTTTAATAGAATATTATTTTGCTGCCATTCTCCAATAAAATACTATTTTGCTGCTAATTTCTAATAAAATAATATTTTCCCCTTTCTATTAATATTACGAAAATTAGCCAAACTCCTTAGTGGTTCCCATGCTCACAAAATTGGGGATATTACAGTACCTGACCAAAAATTGCTTGTCCTCAAGCAATGCTTGAACAAGCGCTCTCTCTTTGTTGACCCAACTGTCACTATAAATAAGACCGGGGTCCCAAATGTGCCATTGAGTCATCTTGAATCTGTGCACTATCCTGTCATAAAGGAATTCCATGATACCAGAATCCTGAATCATCCTACTCAATGTGAAGCACCCTTGCTCCACTCACGGTCCCGCAAGACGTAGTCACCAGAAACACTTTGCATATCGTGAGTAAGTGGAGCATTAATCACGTGGAAACCTGATCAGATCCTCAAGAAGCAACCTTGTTGAGAGAGAAATCTCATGTACTTCAAGAGTAGACTCCTGAAGATACAATCGAACCCCTGTGGAGATGAATCCTCTTCTGTCTGAACTCTCCATGATCTCCTCCTATTGGTCATCCTACCATACTAGTGAAGTGCCTTGTGCCATCAACAAATCACTAGGGAGCGAAATGCTCTTTGTAAAATTGAAACCCAATGGAAGATTTGTTTGATCTCCTCCTGCAGAAAATAACTCAGCCTTAAGGGTGGCTGAACTTCCTAGCCCTGTAATTCTGGGGTCCCATGCTAATCAAGAGGATAAACCATGTTGACGCTACACCACTCTAACTATAACTAACTGCCCATTATGCTCATGCCGTATCCTCCTCTCATGGAACCTGATGGTGAAATACCTGTAAAGGCCAAACACGTCCTACCCAGACATCTACATGATATCAACTCCTACCCATCCCAAGCTAATCTCGATCCTGAGCACCAACAAGGGAAACTTGCCTTGCCATACGATGAAGGCCTCAACGATCCCCCATATGTCAACCCAAGATTGAGCTAGATCACTCTCTGCCCCGATTTTGCTTGTCACAAAATAGAGTGACCAATTAACCAACTGGATCCCTAGATCTTGAACACTATTGGAACCCATCCTTGTCACGTCTCTAGTCCCTGCATGCAATCAATATATAGACTCCATATAGCATGAATAAATTTGGTGCATGCTAAACTGCCTTGTGTCTACCATACCACACAGTGAGATCCGCTATCCTGTCTCTGATGTTGCACCCCAATACTATCTAAAGTCTAAACATCCTCCTGTAAGAAAGGTTCACCACCCATTGTATATGCTCCTATAACACCTTAGAATGTTCTTCCCAAAGTGTGTCATGCATCTCCCTAAGTGTGAGCTCAAGGATGGAGCACATGCTACCCTTGTAGTAGATTGGGCCATCCCCAGGCCTGCATCTACCAACTTGCACCAGGACCATATACCACAACTAAGAAGACTCTCTCCTAGTGTGCTAAGTCCCCTCCAACTGTCTCAGGTGAGCCTCTAGTGTCCTGCTACTCGTGTTAAGTGTCAAGGGATAACATCCAAATCCTCTGTGACTGTAAGCAACACAAAGGAGAGATAGGTGTGTGAGTCCTAGGGGGTATGATCAAGAGATGCTCATCTATGCCCTCCTTGATCCTGGGTAAGACAAACCTAATGGTACGCCTAATGTGCCCTTTAGGGGATCTCTTTAGAGGCAACGCTCCACAATCATGTTGTGCAACATTCCACACTATTGCACATAGACACATATCCCCACACTCCTTTGTTAGTTTTTGTAGCATCGGATGATATTCTAGTCTCAGAACCTTGTGGAGAGGATAAAACACAGGATTTCTCCAAAACCCTGAAATCATTTTTGGAAATTCTACATAGAGATGGCTCAATTAAATTAAGTTTTAATCTTGGTCGTTGGAGTCCTAACTGGAGATTATAAGACGAGGTCGATAGGTAGATGGAGAACGCACCAATGCAGATACTTAGTTGCCCAGAGAGTTCAAATTCCTAAGTACATGAGTGATTTAGCAGTGGAGATTGAACCAGGAGGCGAGTAGCAGGTGGTAGGAGAGGTCACCAATGATTTGGAGGAAGTTTTCCAATTCTAGAGAGTCAGAAAGAGGAGGGTGAAATTTTCTCTATGAAGTAGTGTATGGATTGCATAGTTTCTTCAGCGGAGTAGTTTGATTTAGCTGAAGGGGATGACGTTTTGAGTTCCATAGGTCAGGAATATTTTCTAGAGGGCTTGAGAAGCATTTTCCCAATTAGTAGCAAACAAGACGGCTAGATTGGAAGCAGTTCTAGGTCAAGTGTGTGAGGGTCTGCGCTAGGGTGACGCAGGGCCTACGTAGAGCAGGTGGACAACTTACCTTTCAGAAGAAATCAGGTACCAGGAATGTCTGGAGAGAGGGTAAAATCCCTAAGTATATTTTTGCCAATATTTCTCTTGGGTAGAATCCCCAATTTGGCGACATTTTATTGTACTAAAAATTTCCGCTACATAATACTAATATAAACCCTCAGCTGTTGCAACTGGTTTTCCCACATTGGGTTTTTCCGAGGACTTTTTCCAAAAATAACAGTCATTTTTTATGTTTGTTTGCTAGAATTTCTCAGTTTCCAGCACTTTTCTTTTCCACAGTATTTTATTTGTGAAGATTGTAGTGTGATTAATTCATTTCTATAACAATAAACTAGTGTTGAAAATATCAATATTGGCAAAATATTGGTGAGGGTCTTAAAAACATCTTAATGATAGTATCAGCAAAAATATCAGAAAATATCGACAAACATAAAAATCATTTTTTTTCTTCATATTTTCAAACATATAAAGCAATAACAATATTTAGCTGAGATTTTCAAAATATGGCGATATTTAGCCAAGATTTTCAAAATATCACGATATTTTGAAAATATTAATATATTATCAAAACAGAGTACATCACGATATTTACTCAGCGATATATTGTTTTGTTGAAAATATCGTGATATTTTCAAAGATAGGCGATATCATCAACACTGCAATAAACTGAATAATTGTGAAAATTCTATTGCTGCAGCAACTGATTTATGTTTCCTACTTATTCCACAATAAGTTATTTATGATATTACTTCAATAAACATTAAAATAAATGCTACTGCAAATACCACACCGTAATACAGAAACAAACATATGCACAAGAATCAACACATTGACATAGTTATTTTGGACAACAGTCCCCAGAAAAACCCAATTGTGGAAAACCGGTGCAGCAAGAGAGGTTTTTATTATTTAGCAATTTTTCAGTACAACAGGGTGCCAAACTGGCTTACCCATAGAGAGAAAAAATTCTCTAGCACTTCTCCCAATCCCAGCGTCAGCTCGACTGACATCTGCGTGGCTCTCAGACCCTCTGCGTCAACCCCTACTTTACTGTGTTAGCCTTGGGCCTCTCTATGTCACCCACACAGGCCCAGTTAATGATTGCGCAATCCCCTACGGCCTCTGCGTTTTCCTGAACTGCCCTGCATCTACCTCTCTTGCCTCAGTGCTGATCTCTAGTGGTTGATCTCATCTCTCTGTTCCATACTTGCTGCCTCCTGACTGCTCACCAAACCACTGGTTCAATTTCTCAACTAACCCCGCTCCATAAATTGAACTGGCCGGTCTCCCTTAGTGTGTTCTCTAATTGACCCTTTGTTCATTTGGGGTAGCATCAGATGTGCTCTAGCCATGAAAATTGGTGGAGAGGCTAAGGCACATGAGATCTCCAATACCCAGAAAGAGTTTGGGCAGATTCTAAATAGTTTGGGAGATATTAAAATAATTAATATTTTTAATGTAGTCCCTAAGTCTAAACTTAGGGAAAATAAAATATTAATTTGAATTGATATAAAACTGTGTTAGAATGGTCCAAAAGTCATGGATAAAGCTAGATCTAATCTTAGCCATTGATTAGGGACTTAATCTCGGTTGTTGATTTGTCAACCAGAAAAGTATAAGAGGAGGCTTGAGGGTCACTTGGAGAACACATAAAGAGATCAAGATTTCGACTTTCTAGGGCTGGGTTTGCTGAGAAAGTTGAGAGAGTGATCAAAGTTGCAGGTGAGGGGCAATGAATACAAAAGCAGAGACGCAGAGATAGCACCAGGAGGATCAGCGTAGTAGTCGAAGAGAGGGAAGCAGAACCAACAAAGGGTTCATGCAGAGCTAACCAGGGCTCATGCAAAGGCAGCCAAGAGCTGCGCAATGCCTCAAAGGGCCAGCGTGAGTGATGCAGAGGGCCAGAGGACTGATGTAGTGCCTCCAGAGGTTGATGTAGGCCAAGCTAGAGTGATGTTGGGTTGATGCTGGGCCAGAGAGAGCTGAAGCAGTCCCTAGAGGCTAACGTTGGGGTTTTGTGGGGCAGATTGGAGCTCTGGAGCTGTCGGAGTGTTTATCCGAGGTTTCAGTTAGAATATCTGCTTTCGAGTAGAGAGGCACTACTGCTAAGATTTTTCTCTGTTGGGTGGGCCAGATTTGGCACCTAGATTGGATTCTGAAACTACTTAATAAATCAAACCCTTAGATAGCTGCACCAATTTTCTCGCATTGGGTTTTTCCGGGTACATTAGTCCAAAAACAACTGTGTCACTTGTGTGCTTGTTTCTGTTTCCTTCGATTGATGATCTGTAATGTGTTGAGCATGTGCTTATATTTATTTTCAATATTTACATGGTAAATAACTTGTTAAGTAACAGATTAAGTAGGTAGGAATAAATCAGTAAAGTACATGAAGTGTTTCTAACGGGTTAGACTTAGAAATTCCAACACCCTCAAGCCTCCTCTTATACTTTTCTCGTTGACAAATCAATGACCGAGATTAAGTCCCTAATCAATGGCTAAGGTTAGATCTGGCTTGATCCATGACTTTTGGACCATTCTAACACAGTTTTATATTAATTCACATGAATATTTTATTTTCCCTAAGTTTAGACATAGGGACTTCATTAAAAATATTAATTATTTTAATATCTCCCAATCTGTTTAGAATCTGCCCAAACCCTTTTTGGGTATTGGAGATATCATGTGCCTTAGCCTCTCCACCAATTTTCGTGGCTAGAGCACATCTGATGCTACCTCAAATCAACACTCCCTCTTAGCAAGGACTATGCTCTAGCAATACTCCTCACTGAGCATCACCCTGATCATCCGGCATTGGTCCCTATGCTAATGCTAGGCCTACTGCCCATCATCCTCGGCATTGTTGCATCTGTACTGCTTGCCATGGCTCTGCCAATGCCATTGCTGCATCTATACGACAACTCCCTCTGCATCTGTGTTGTTGCTGGTTCTTTCTCCCAACGTTGCATTCGCACAGCAACTCCCTCTATTTCTGCTTCTGAAACGATTTCTTCACCATCCCCATCTTTTCCCTGAAGTAGTCAAACTTTGTCCTTCCAAGGGCCTTGGTGAGGATGTCTGCCACCTGTTCTCCTGTAGGAATGTAGCTCAACTGTACAGTTCCTCATTGGACATAGTCTTTGACCAAAGTGACATTGGATATCAATATGCTTCAACCTATCATGAAACACTGGATTCCTAGAGAGCTTGACGCAACTCTGATTGTCACACATGATCCTCGCTGCCTCCATATTCTTTCTAAATAGGTTCACCTACAGTTTTCTAAGCCATATGGCCTCACACGAAGTTGTGCTTACAGCCATATATTCTGCCTCAAATCAGCGCAGAGGCATGGACTTCTTTTTCCTACTATCCCAGAAGGTCATTCCTGATCAAATGTTGAAACAGTACCCAGAGGTACTTTTCCGATCCACTGAACTTCCTGCCCAATCTACATCAGTAAATCCACTCAAATTGATATCCTTACCTTTAGTGTACAAGAGCCCATAATCGACTGTTCCCGGTAAATACCTGAGAACGTGTTTGGCTACTACCCAATGTGCCCTCTTTAGTTCCACCATGAACTGACTGCGGGTGTTTACATCGTAGCAAATGTCTGGCCTAGTATTGACTAGATACATTAGGGACCCTATGAGTTGCCTGTACGGGGTGGGATCGACATCCTTGTCTTCTGATGCATGAATCTTCTTCCAGTTGGTGATCATTGGCATAGCCATAGTTCTACAATCCTCCATCCTGAATCTTTTGAGGATTTCTATAGCATACCTCCCTTGCCCAAGGAAGATTTCTCCCTTCTGCTGCCAAACTTCCAACTCTAGGAAGTAGTGCGTTCGTCCCAAATCCTTCATATCGAATTTTGTGGCTAGATTCTTCTTACAGTCCCCAATGAGTCTGGATGATCATGTCAGAAAGAGATCATCCACATACAATACTAAGATTAGCGGCTCGTTCTCTACAACTAGATAATAGAGATTCGGATCTGCGTAACTCTTGAAAAATCCCATCTTCTGCAAGTAGCCATCTATTCGACCATACCATGCTCTTGATGCCTGTTTCAGCCCATACAAGGCTTTCTTCAATCTACATACGTGAGACTTCTTCTCATGAGTTTCAAAGCCCTCGAGTTGTTCAATGTATACCTCCTCTTCTATTACCCCGTTTAGAAATGTCGTTGTGAGATCCATCTAATGGATCTCCCATCCCATCTGGGCTGCAAGAGATATCATGGTCCTAATAGATGTATACCTGGCTACTGGGGTGAAGGTCTCCTCATAGTCAATCCCTTCTTTTTGAGCATATCCCTTAGCCACAAACCCGGTCTTGTATTTCTCAACACTATCATCTATAGCGTATTTGATCTTGTAGATCCATCTTGAACTTACCACTAATCTGTCTTGAGGCCTTGGCACCACCTCCCAGAAATCGTTTACCATTATGGAGTTGTATTCCTCTACCATCGCATCTAGCCAAACCTGATGTTGAGCTGCCTCCTTGAAACTGGCAAGTTCTCCATCCTGAGCTACTAATACCTGATATCTATTTGGTTGTTTTCACTCCCTCTTATTGTTTCTTGGTGCACAGATGAAGTCCTCTGCATCTCGCAGAATCTGACAAAGTTCACTACTAGTTCTTCCTCTAACAGCAGGTGCTTTTGTTCACTCCTCCTCATCCTGAGAATCTTCCTATTCTGAGGAAGAATTCTTTACTTCTGTTGGTTGAAGAGGCTTAACCAATGGCTACTCTTTCAACTACTCCTCGGAAGGCATCTTGCAAGATCTTCTGAATGCCCTATTCTCCATGAACTTTACTTCTTGTCATACTACTACCTACCTGCTCCCTGGAAGATAGATTCTATATGCCTTAGCATTCTCGCTATATCCCACCAGATATCCCTTTTCCATAGTCTGATCCAGCTTCTTCCTCTTTTCTTCGGGTATGCGACAATATGCTAAACTCCCAAATATCCTGAAATGACTGACTTCGGGTGTCTTCCCTGTGAGACTTTCTCTGGAGTAATCTTGCCCAATGCCCAATGAGGAGTCTTGTTCTAAACATAGACTGTTATGTTGCATGCTTCCGCACACAGAAATTTTCGCATATCCTGTTCATACATCATGGCCCTAACTGCTTCTACAATATCTTTCTTTCTGCTACCCCATTCTGCTCCAGATTGTAGGGAGTTGTCCACTCTCTTCTGATGCCCTCCTTAGCACAGAAATTAGTGAATTCCTTATCGACATATTCTCCACCATTATCTGAGCGCAAAATTTTTATTTTCTTCCTAGTCAGATTCTCCACCAGAGCCTTGAACTCCTTGAATCAACAGAAAACCTCATCCTAGATTTTTAGAAAATAAATCCAAGTTTTCCTTGAGTGGTCATCAATGAAGGTAAGGAAATACTCGGCACCACTGAGAGCTTTGACGGACATAGGTCTGCAGATATCTGAGTGTATCAATCCTAGTACACCCTTGGCCCTGTGGTTGCTCCTAGGAAATGCTGCCTTGGCATACTTTCCTAGAGCACATCCCCTGCATACATCATCTCATTCTGTACTCAGTTCCAGAACTCTTGTTACAGTGCTCCTGAGAATTCTCAAAGCTCCATGGTGCAAGTGACCCATTCTTCTGTGCCATAGTTTGTTCAAGTTCTTGTCTCCATGACTACCTATTAGTGCCGTTGGTGATTCTAGTTGTAATCTATACAACCGATTACTTCTAATCCCTATCTGCACTTTCTTTTTCCAGGTTAGATGTTTGACGTATACCTTCTCCTTGATGAAATAGACATCATAGTCCTTGCCTTATAGTTGTGACACGGAAAGTAAGTTCATCCACAATCCTGGTACATGCAACACATTTGTAGCATGAAACCGTTCTCCCGATTCTGTCTGAAAGACTATGGTACCCTTCCCTATTGGAGTACACTTTGCCTTGTTCCCTGTGGTGATATGAAAGTTCATCTTCTCTTCTCGATATTCTAAGAAACACTCCTTGATTCCCGTCATATGCCACGAGGCTCCACTGTCTATATACCATAATTCTGATGATGCAACACTGGTCATACACGCCACTTCTTCTTCCAGCCTGGAAGCTGACATAGAGAAATCAAAATCTCTTTCTTTTGTTTAATCTTCTAAAAATCTGTGTGAGTCCCCTGACATGGATGCCTCTGCATCGTTGTCTCGAATCATAACTAATTTTCCCTTCCTATCTCTGATTACTCCCTCTGATACCTTATGAAAATTCTATCACTGCAGCAACTGATTTATTTTTCATACTTATTCCACAAAGTTATTTATGAAATTACTTCAATAAACATTAACATAAATATTGTTGTGGATATCACACCGTAATACAAACAAACATATGCACAAGAATCAACACATTAACACAGTTATTTTGGACAACAATCCCTAGAAAAACCCAATGTGGGAAAATTGGTGCAGCAAGGGAGGTTTTTATTATTCAACAATTCTTCAGTACAACAAGGTGCCAAACTAGCTTACCCACAGAGAGAAAAAATTCTCCAGAACTTCTCCCAATCCCAGCATCAGCCCGACTGACATCTGCGTGGATCTCAGACCCTCCGCGTTAGCTCCTGCTTGACTACGTCAGCCATGGGCCTCTTTGCGTCACCCATGCATGCATAGTTAATGATTGCGCAGTCTCTTGCTGCCTCTACGTCTGCCTGAACTGCCCTGCATCTGCCTCTCCTACCTTAGCGCTAATCTCTAGTGGTTGATCCCATCTCTCTATTACGTACTTGCTGCCTCCTGACCGCTCACCAGACCACTGGTTAAATTTCTTAGCTAACCCTGCTCCAGAAATTGAACTGACTGGTCTCCCTCAGTGTGTTCTCCAAGTGACCCTCAAGCCTCCCCTTATACTTTTCTTGTTGACAAATCAATGGCCAAGATTAAGTCCCTAATCAATGTCTAAGATTAGATCTAGCTTGATCCATGACGTTTGGACCATTCTAACACAATTTTATATTGATTCACATTAATATTTTATTTTCCCTAAGTTTAGACTTAGGGACTTCATTAAAAATATTAATTATTTTAATATATCCCAAACTGTTTAGAATTTGCCCAAACCCTTTCTGGGTATTGGATATCTCATGTGCCTTAGCATCTCCACCAATTTTCGTCGCTAGATCACATTCGACGCTACCTCAAATCAACAATAATTAATTTACAATTAGAAGAATTAATTCTAGTTGCGACAAGAGAAACTTTGTAGAAATTTTAACATGGTATCAGAGCAAGTTTGATGGATAGGAGGCTCAGAGACGAAGAGGAAGGATTTTAAGGCTCAAAGGGAGAAACAACACAAATTTCCCAAGGGCTACGTAGTTCCTAGCTAGGTAGTGTGAAATGCTGGACAAGGTTCGATTTTCCAGTAGTAGAAGGCAAGAATGGTTGATTTGTCTGGAAAAGTGATTTGAACAGGAAGAGGTGAGAAACACAATATTTTCGCAGAGTAGATTTATTGTCTAGATGTAATAGGGTTTTGCAGCAGTTTGCAGTAGCAGAATTAATTTCGAGTGGAAGAAAAATAAGTTATAACACACACTGAGGAATATTTCTTAGAGGGTTTCAAGTTTCAGTGTTGAAGGAAATATGAAATTTCTAGTTGCAAAGGCAAAACCGGTAAGCAAAACTGTGCATTTCAGCAGGGAGTGTGAGTAGTAGAGAAGGAAGCCAGGTAGGAGAGAGAGGAGATTCAGGTTTATTTTTTTCAAGTTTTTTAGTTTTGTAGATTTTTCAGCTTTGTAGAGATGGTTGTACGAGAATTCCAGAAGAGGTTGTGCGAGATAACCAAAATGCAGATTTGGGTAGCATATCGGCTTCTAGTTGTTGGAGATAGGTGCCAAAGTAAGTATGAGTTATCTAGTTCAAGTTGCAAAGAAAATAGGAGTACCAACCAGGGACTAGGCTTGAAAGGAGATAGTGGGGCACGAGATCCAGTAGAAGGTGGAGTTTGAGACTCTAGTGTGCTAGTTGGGCAGGGTCTAGACTAGTTGCAACAAGGAGATCAATCAAATTAGTTCCAAAGTGTTGCAGCAGGACCATCATGTTAGTTTTTGTAGCATTGTAGGCATTCTAGTCTCTAAACTTTGTGGAGAGACTAAAACACATGAGTTCTCCATAACCCAAAAATATTTTCTGGAAATTCCACCTAGAAGTGTCTCAATTAGATTATTAGCCTATTTTTAATTATTTCCTAAGTCTCAACTTAGGAAAAGGGGTTAATTAATCAGAATTAATTGAGATAAGGTGTTAATCATCTTGAAACTCACACAGATTGATTGAGAAACAATCTTAGCCATCATTTAAGATTTAATCTTGGTTGTTGAAGGTCCAACAAAATTTTATAAGAAGAAGGTGATGAGTAGATGGAGAACACACACTAGAGATCAATTTCCTTCAAGAGTTTGATTTTTTAGAGGCAGTAGTCGAAAGAGTTCGAGCTTCAGAAGGAAGCAAACACAGAGAGGGTAGGGACAGTGAGGTCGGAGGAAAATTTTCCAGATCTAGGGAGTACATTGTAGAGAGACAAAGATAGCCAAAGAAAGACCACACAAGGGTTGCGCAAAAGCCTCTAATTGACAATTCAATTTTGCTAGGGAGAAGCAGATTTTTAGTTCTAGAGGCTGGAAAGACATTCCAAAAACCAGGAGAGATATTTTCCTAGTCAGTAGTAGACTAGACAGCTTGAGGAGCAGCTAATTCAAGCAGAGCATGTAAGGGACTGCGCAAGAGTTATGCAGGCATGCGCAAATGTTGTTCGGACGACTCACTTGGAGTTGCAATTAGAGCCTGGATTGCTTGTAGGGGTGATGAAAATTACTCACTAGATTTTTGCCAGTATTTTCTCTGCGGGATTTCCAGTTTTCACCATCCAGATTGTAATCAGATAATTTCACTGCTACTTAATATAAAAACCCTCAGTTGTTGCACTAGTTTTCCCAAGTTGGGTTTTCCATGGACACTTGTCCAAACATAGCTGTGTCATATTTTATGCATGTGCTAAAATATTTCTCATTTTCCAATGCTATTATTTTTCTGTAGTTTTATTTGTGAAGGTTGCAATTTTATTTAGTATTTGTCATAGTAAATAAATTGTTGAATTAATTAACAATTAGAAGAATAATTTCCAGCTGTTGGAATAGGATTTTAGTATTGAAATTTTCACACGGTATCAGAGCGTGATTGATCAGACGAGGAAGTTTAGAAGCAGAGACAAAAAGTCATTGTTCATGCCTCTAGACCTTGTGCCAGCAAGAGATTGACCACCACTGTCACCTCATCATCCTAACTCCAACTATTAGTGGTATATTGAACCACAAGGGAGGATTCTCTATATATGCACGACCTAGAGGATATTCAACAAGCAGGGTTTAAGGTGATGGAAAGGTCTAATAGCTATGATAGGTTATAGGTGGATTCAGAAGGGTTAAGCTAGTCTTTTCTAAAGCACAAGTCATACATCCCTAGACCACTTAAGCAAAGAGTAAGGTTGCTACAAGTTAGGGTTTGAAAAATATTCTATGCTAGGGCATGTGATGTCATATAACAACCACAAGAAATAGTATTAGAATGATTAGTCACAAAGGATCAATACTATTGTTTAGATATGCCATGTTGAGGGTTATCAAGATTTTATGGTTGAAACATGTGGAAAACAACAATATAGTGGTGATGTCAGCCCTATAAATAAGGTTTTAACATGGTGTTGTAGTTGCTGCAACACCCTCCAAAATTTTGGCTTTCACTCAAATTTCAGAGCCTTCCTTGATTGTTGCAAACACTCAAGCACATCCCATGAGATTTTTTTGAAGTTCTTTGGCTCCTTTTTCTTGTTGGATTACTTGTTATCTTTTCACATGTTTAACTGTTATGTAATGTTTGCGAGCCTTTTCTGGTGGTTTTGAAGGTCTTTTTTTGTGTAAATGAGTTTTCCTAACCATGTAAGCATCTATCACACTCATACACAAAGTCTTGAACGTTGTCACATAAGTGTCGTCATAATCATCCCAAAGTCTATCTTAAGTGTCGCACTTGTCGCATCTTGTCATGATATAGTCACACAAAGGGGAATGCTTTGTTTGTTTGTTCGATGATCTATGTTGTCGTGTTGTCAAAGTATGCTAAGTGTGTGATCACGAGTCCAAATCCCTTCCCACACTTAATTTTCAGAAAATATTCCCAATCGGGCAACTTAGATTCACTTAGCCTTGACTGCACTGTGCAGTGTCAAACCTCATTGATGTGACCTTGCCGCCTGGAACAGTGCAGTGTTAATTTTTGCAAGTGCAGTAAAATTCCACCTTAGAAAACTTA
Source organism: Pinus taeda (assembly GCA_000404065.3). Lineage (NCBI taxonomy): Eukaryota > Viridiplantae > Streptophyta > Pinopsida > Pinales > Pinaceae > Pinus > Pinus taeda. Next base: position 3,403 of record APFE031405177.1, on the reverse strand, counting down.
AATGACCAAGATAATGATTGTATTAGATTCCTCTTTTCAAGAGGACCAAAATCAACCTAAATATCACCCAATTTGGTTAAGAAAAAGTTGAGTTATGAATTATTTTATTCACACATGTATTATGGAATGGGTCGGCCCTAACCACATGAGTAACTACTTGGGTCAGTCTTAACCCCAAGTGACTCCTCAGAAAATCATATAAATAGAAGATACCTCAAGATCATTTTGACACAATCTTCTCTTCTCTTTTTTCTTGGTTCACGTAGGTTGCACGGAAGGAGTTCACTCAAGGGTTTGAAATCATAGGAGAAAGTTTCGCTCTGGCTTAGGATCTTCTGGATCTCAGTCGTTGACATAGAATAGGGAATTCTGGTCCCTGATCGCTAGCACACAAACCTATGAGAGCAGCTATAGATCCTTCGACGTTTTCATAGAGGCCTATGGGAGCGACTCTAGGTTTAGAGGCAGATCAGAAGGTTCTGGTCCCCAGTTGCTCACATCAGGTAGCCCTGGGAGCGACCTTGTCATCTCGGTTGCTCGTACAGCTCAAAAAGGGTGTGAATTTGGTTTGTTAGTCACTCGCACAGCTCAGCTAGGGAGCAACTTTGGGTCTTTGTATTTTAGTGCCAGAGTCGCACGCATAGAGACCTCCTGGGAGCGACTTTGTAGTCACAGTTGCTCACATACTATATATGTGAGAGCGACCCAAAAGTTTCAGTCGCTCATAGAGAGTGTTGATGAGGGCAACCCAATTCAGATCTAGGGTTTTGACATCTTGGCATCAGTTGCCTTCAGTGATCAGGTAGATCTGGGTTTTTCTCTACTGTTATAGAAATATGTAGATTTGTAGATCTGATTTGTTAGTTTTTGCTGCAAACATATGTATTGGGCTCATTGACAGTGACAACAATACTCAACAGTATTCAACATAGTGATAGCAGTACTCAGCAGTGTTCGACACAGTGAGAGAAGTATACAACAGCTGACATCAATTTGTGACATCACATTACAATCATCAATATGAGGGTTCTGATTCCTAGCATGATTAGATCTATTTCATAGATATCATATTTTTTTGCTGCATAGATAAAGTGATGGATCATTGTACTCTCTTTTGCTACATCGTTTGATGCCAATCTAAGAAGAAGAATATTTGCAAGGGTGTTCCCCATAATGGGTTTTTACCTGGTCTCAAACCAATCTTGGTGTCTCTATGTGTGTGCATGCTTTATTCTACTGTCCCTTTTATATTCTGCTGCATTAATGATGATGGTGATGTTGTTTCTTTCTATGTAATTGCATACGTTGATGTATAATTGTGTAGATTTGAATAATGTAATGAAGATATGGGGTGAGCTTAATGTATTAATGATGAAAGGCAACTATCATAGCAAAGAACAACATCGCCTTAAGAAAAATTAACATGGTATTAGAGCTAGATTGAAGAAAAGCCATGGAGACCACCCCAATGATGACACCATTGATGGAAGCAAGAAGAGGATGGTGGAGACCTAAAAGAATTCTAGGGTTTGGAGAAAACCCTAGGCATCTTGATGATTAGGGTTGATGGATTCTATGATGTTAGGGTTGGGGAGAAAACCTTGGTTTATGAAAAATATATGAGGTATAGTATGGTAAATGAGAAGATGCTCAAGCACTTGTGGGAGATTTAATGAAGCCCTAGATGGGATAATCCCTAGAAAATCTAGTGGGATACTTGAAGACAACATTGGTATATGGACCATGGACAATGAGAGATCTTGAAGATTGGTTCAATAGGGAGAGGATCACCTCTCGTTGAAGATAAGTACTTCTTGACTTATGATGCTTCTTACTTGTTATACCTATGGATCTGATGATTATGTTATTGCTTATACTTCCTGCATATGTATATGGATGTTTCTAACCTCCTTGATGAGATGTGAGATCCTTCTTGAGGATCATTTTGAGATGCAGATCTGGAAAGAGACAAAGAGGTACTTAATGAAAAGATGATAAAGTGCTTCAAGTGGCCTATCTCTAATGAGTAGGTGCTCAGGTATTTGAATACCTCAAGGTATGCATGGTATGTTGTGTTTCAACTATTGGCTCGGTAAGCCCTAAGGTATGATGAGAAAGCCTTTTTCTTTAATGGCTCATACATGCATATCAAAGCGACTTGGATATATGTCTCCTATGATGAAATTATGCACTTAGTGTTGAACATTTTGATGTTTAATTCTATGAGGCTATCTAATGTTGATACTTTGATACTCTTAATGTTTGGATAACATCTATGATCTATCTGTTGGATATCTTGTTCCTATAAAGAAGGCTAGCACATTGAAATGATACTCTGGATACTTGTCATGATGGATTTCATATAGAAGGATAGTTCATTGACTCTTATAAATGAGTATGTTCGTAATGCTTGCGATAAGCATGATGAAAGCATATGGAAAGAGAGATTGACACTCTTGTGGTTTTGGTAAAGTTTTATTGAATGACCTAATTTGATATCATTGGTCATGTAGAGCATGATAACCTTGATGTGAGAGGGATAAGTGTAAGATTGATATTCTAGACCTCTTACTGCCTGTGGTCTTGTCTTGATGGCATATGGTTAAACTAGATGCAGTAACTTGATGGAGCGACTTGACAGAAAATGCTATTGTGTTCATAATCTTTGAGATATGATGTTGCATCTATCTGTTGCTTTGAGTCTAATCACTTGATGAAAGATCGATGTCATGATGCTGATAGCCATGATAGATATATGTTTATGGTCTAACAGATCTACTGTTGCATTACTTTAGTAGAGACAGGATGATGACATGAATGAAGATGAATGATGTATATCCCTAATGAGAGGGAGAATCTCTTCTCAAGATTCTTAACCTTATAACTATTTTCATTATGTGTTGCTGAAGTATCATTTATGTGCATCTGACAATATTGATCTGCAGCAGAGTCTCAGATATGTAGCCCATATAGAAATTAGGGTTTATGCTCCGGTCGTAGTCACAGATCTAGGAGATTTCGGCCCTGGTGACATGCATCATAAGGCCTAGACAACATCCAGGAAACTAAAGTCGCTCCCATGCTAACCTAAAGAGAGTGACCAAAGGTTTAACTGTTGTTGACCACCATTTGAAGCTTTTTGAAGTTGTCTGAACTTTGAATCATGATGTTCCTAACATATTCTGCCACAATGAATTGATTTATGAAGTTATTGAGTTAAATTGTTGATCATATAATGAAGTATTGTGCATGAAATGGGATAGTCACCTGGAAGATATCGGGACCACAGATGTATTGCAGATACCTACAAGATCTATTAACAGGAAAAGGTTGAATGTTTTCCATAACATGAACATGCAGACTGAACTTGTGTTTGCAGGTGACCGGGACATACATATAGATA
>APFE031405172.1:30733-48268 GCA_000404065.3 Pinus taeda | reverse complement strand
TTTAAAAGAGAAATTTTGAAATTTGAAATTTGAATTATTGACTCCAAAATATTCAAGTTGTCCTTCCCTCAAGTCAAGTTCGCTCTTGTGAAGTAAAAACACTATATAAAGGAATTTGACCTCCTCCTCAAAGGAACTATTCAATCTCACACAAGAAAGACAAGTTTTGAGCATCCAAATGAATATCAAGAAGGAAAAAGATCTCTATCTCTCTCTATCTCTCTCTCTGTCTCTCTCTCTCTAGAAACAATTTAAAGTTGTGGCCTATAGGTTTGAATTGCAAGGAAAAAATTGTAGGGTCGAGTTGTAAGGCCAAAATCTCTCTCTCTCTCTCTCTCTCTCTCTCTCTCTCTAGAAACAGTTTCTGGGTAGGACAAAGTTGCAGCCTACAGGTTTGAATTGCAAGGACGAAGTTTTAGGGTCAAGTTGTAAGGCTGGAATTCGAGGTAGCTTCTGAGCATACCCTAATTCTCTCTCTCTCTCTCTCTCGGGAAACCATTTATGGGCGGGATAGTTGTGAGGCCAAAGTTGCAACCTACAAGTTTGAATTGCAAGGATGAAGTTGTAGGGTTGAGTTGCAAGGCTAAAATCATGGGCAACTTCTGGTTAGACCGAAATTTTGGGCAGGTCAAAATTCTAGGCAGATATGAGAAGGCCAAAATTTTGAAGGGTAGAAGCTTGACTTGACTTTGCTTGACTTGAGGTTTGTGGACTTGGTTTGATGATATCTTGTTGATCGGTTTGATGTCATAATTGACTAGCAACATTAGGTGCATCTCTTGTTTAACTAAAGAATTTCTTTAAGAAAAATATTGTTGGGATTTTCTGCAAGTGGGTTTTCTTGGTGTAAATCTTGTGTTCTCTTTGTACCTTACGATCTCTATTTTCCTTATGATTTAATGGTTGAATTTCTAAAGTGTAATTTCTTAATGATAGACTGGAATTGTTAAAAGAAGATTTATATCATTAGAAGTAATTATCAGTATTTCAGAAATTTGTGCTTGTATATATTGCACTTGAAAAATCAACATGATGTTGCAAGATAGGAAACAACTACCTCCATGTTACCACATAATAGACTTGGTGAGAAGGTTATCAATGAGTTATAAGTTGACTTGATGTTCTTATATTATGAGAAAAGGATATTGGTGGCTCTCACTTATAAGTCTTATGTATTATATTATGGGTGAGAAGTGATTTATTTTTCTACTAGAGGAAATTTGGTCTAAAAACCAACAAGTTATCATTTAAAAAGTATAGAAACAAAGAATCACAACATGATGGCAATTTCCTATGCATATGTGGACATATATTTCAACAAAGAGTTTTTAGTGGAAATAAATTCGACAACAAATGATTACTCCTGGACCCAAAAAATAGTTTATGAGCAACTCTTATTTAATTTCAGAGCTTGTTATGAAACATGGCATAATGAAACTCAATTCTCTAAAATTATCAAGAATGGACACTCTAGGAATATTAGCAAAACCAACTTGATGGGATGGTGCAAAGGAATAATTATTAATTATCAAGAAAATTATATTGGATTTGTATCCTTCTTAAGAGTCACTTAATCCAATTCAAAAATAGCTAGAGAATCCCTACCTATAGTGGAATCACCTTTCCCACCTAACCTAGCACTACCAAATTACGTGGTACCTCCCCAACCTAAATCCTTAGCCTAAGGAAATATATGCTAATGAAGTAAAATAATTCAAATCAAGTTCAACATCTAGATGCACTATATCTAAAAAAAAAAATGGAATTGGAGGACCTAGTTATAAATATTGACGTCTCAAACAAAGCATAGAAGATAATGGTTTAGAAAAAACTATTCTAGTGGTGTAGCCCATTATTATAAGAAACAAACAACATGATAGAATATATTCATGTAGTTTCTTTTTGTTTAGGCATTCTCTTACTACGCCAATTTGTTAAAAAATACACATAGTGAGTTGTACTAGAGCTTTTTAGAATTCTAAAACTTATGGACCACATTTTTTACCAATGTATTTTTTAAGTGTAAGGCATGGACCTATTCTATTATTTTTACCAGCCACATGACATTGTTGCAACCCCTTTTTTCATATAATATTATCTTAATCATATTTTAAAAGTACATACACACAAAATGGCCTTTAATAACTAATGATATATAATATAATTATAATGCTATAATATAGGTAATAACTAGCCAAATGGGTTAGCTTGAGTGCTAGAGTACTGTGAATTACAAGAATGAGGTCACAAGGTCAATTCCGTGGGGTGGATGCCTATGTGGATATTATTAGGCCTCACTCGATGTCCACGTTGAGTTAGGTTGCCAAAACTACAACTTTCTTGTTTACAATAGGTACCATTCTTGAAATGAGGAGAAGTGCCCATAAGGTTTCCTCGAGATGTGTATTTCATTAAGATTAAATAAAAATAAAAGTAAATTAATAAGTATTTCTATTATTATTGTATGATATATATATCATATATCATATTATATATATATATATATATTATATATATATATATATATATATATATTATATATATATATATATAACAATAATTAAATGATAATAGATCATACAATAATAATAGAAATGCTACTAATATAAAATATTCCATGTTTAGTATTTCAATTTTTTTATCACATATTGAGATGATCTAATGAAGATCTTAAGAAAGGCAAGATGTATATATAGTTAAATATTTCTAAATAAATTGAATCATGATATATAATCATATTAATTTCTATATGGCCAACTCAATGATTGTTGTTGACTTAATTCTATGAAATTATGTTGCTTATTGAATTTCCAATTCAAGAAACATGTTTTTTCTTATTCATCTTATTTTGACCCAAATTTTTGTCCACTATAGTATAGAGTTACTTGTTCTCACAAGAAACAAGATTATATGACATTAAGTTTGTTAAAGAAAACACTGCCAAAATTTTGGAGAAATTGATGTAGTGCCTAGTAGGGAGTTTAACTAGCTTAGGAGAATATCTTATCATACTTGGGATGCCTCTATACTTAAGTGTGGGTAGGAAGGATCCTCGGTCATAAAGAAGGTGTAATGAAACACCTGCCATAGTAGGTGTTGTGGGTTGATTATATTTACTCATTATCTAGATTACAATTGTCATGTTAACATCATTACACCTGTAGTATACCTAGGGGGGATAATATGGGGTACAAAGGGAGGTACCCAAGGGAATAATGTAATAATGTGATGGGCCATAGTAATAAATAAGGTGGTTAACCCGTATCATGTAAGAGACCACAAGTAGTTAGTAATAATGTAATGGGCCCATGGTATTAGATAGATGGTATTGAGGGAACCATGGTAATGACCCATGGTATTGTATGTATGAGGCCTATATAGAGGCTAGAGACTCCCCATTGAGAGATGTCAAAGAATATTGTATGAACAGGCATATGGCTTTGTGGAGTGCTCTCCTTCCTTAAGGAGTGAATGTATGGTATTACCCTACCTTAAGGGTTTTGATCAATAGAGAAGCACTTCTATCTATTCAAATCTTGTTATTTCTGGTTTTATTTGTATTGTCTTATATTTTCATAGCAGATCCATAACAAGTGGTATCCGAGCTATAACAAGTGGTATCGAAGCTATAACAAGTGGTATTAGAGCACTTTCTTGGGCAAAGGGGAGATTTTTTTTTTTTTTTTTTAGGAATTTTTTGGGCGGCGAGTTTGAAGATCAAATATGTACGTTCTGGTGAAAAATATACAAAATATAATTGCAGATCTAGATTCTTTGTGAAAAAAATACCCAATTTCAAAAAAAAATCGGCAAAATCGGAGTCTGGATGAAGGAGATATTGCTGATCTAAAAATTAGTGTTGTTGCAGACATTTTTCAGGGTGGCGAATTTGCAGATCAGATCTGTATGATTTGGGGTGAAATCTGAAAAATCTAATTGTATATTTGGGTTGTTGATGAAAATATACTCCATTTAATATAAAAAAATTAATAATAATAATAAGTGGAATCGGAGCTCGGATGAAGGAGATCTCGCTGATTTAAAAATCAGTGCTGTTGTAGACATTTTTTGGGGCAGCGAGTTTGAGGTGCAGATATGTAAGTTCTGGTACAAAATCTGCATAATCCAATTGCAAATATGGATTATTTGTGAAAAAATACCCAATTAAAAAAAAAAAAAAATCAGTCGAATTGGAGTCCGGATGAGGGAGATATTGCTGCTTTAAAATCAGCTATTTTTCAACAATTTTTTTGATGGCGGGACAGTTGCAGTGCGAATAGGAAATTCCAGTGCCTAGATTGGGATTTATATCACATGGGAAGATGCAAAATGGTTGTTCCATTTCTGAAAACCAGTCATAATAGGGATTCTGAGCAATATTGACCCAATTGTGGCCTTTTCAAATTTTCGCCAAGTAAGCGATTTGTTTTCAAAAACCCTCTTCATGGCTTATAACAATAAGTTTTTTACAGGAAAAAATAATGAGCCTTTTATTGAAAATTTTATAGCACATCTTAAGTTTGACTTCCCAGGGTGTTGGAAGGACAAAATAGGGTATTATTTGAAAGATGAGGCTGCTATATGGTGGAAATCACTTGACAATGAGATTTTGAAGTTATGTCATGCTGACGAAATTGAAGAACTACTTTTGGACAAGTTGTCACATACTAGAAAGGAGGAAACCAAAAAACCTGGCAAAGATTTTATTTTTGCAGGAAAGAAGGAAACCAAGAAAGCTAAAGGGTTATTTTCTGCTGGTATCTCCTTATTGCAGGTTCATGGATTGATTCAGAAGGAGAATATCATTGTGTCTATAAATCCTAGTTGCAAGTATAATTTTATCAATGTTAATTTGGCAAAAAAATTGCAAGTTCCAACAAAACACATTGAAAACACTCAGGTTGATAATGGGGATGTTCAAGTTTATAAAGATTTGAAGCTTTCTATGGATAAGTATGTGTTGCATTGTGACTTTTATACTTTAGATATGGATAACATGGATGTTGTTTTGGGATATCCTTGGATGGAATCTGTGGGTACTGTCAATATTAATGTGCAGAAGAAATTCCTGAAGCTTTGGTATAAAAAGAAGAAAATTACATTGCAGGATATTTCCATTAAGACCCAAGCAGAAGATGTTCCAAGGACTGACACATCAGATGATGAGCCCTTGATGGTCAACAACCAAACACAAATATCAAACTAGGTATAGGTAGAGTCCAAGGAGGCTGAAGCAGAAAATGTTACAGGTACAGATACATCAGATGAGGAATCAGTGGTTGAAGTAATATTGGAAGATAAGCAACAACAAAAGACACCACAACATGTACTAGCTACCAATCAGGCTCCATTAGGTGGTGAATTAAAGAAAAAGACACCATGGATTAAAACTTCAGCATATCACCACCCACATCACCTCGCAAGAAAACAACCAACAAGATGGCAACAAATTAGCCACAAGGACAACAACTCCGACATGACAGATAGAGAGGAGTGACGATCCACACAGAAGCACTGCAACGGTCAGCTTCCATCTCAAATGAGCGAGGCACCAACGAGATCGAGAGTTCACCTTTCTCTCAGATGGCTAGATGCAAGTGCATGGTACCAGTGGACTACTCTTTTGAGTAGATCTTATTATTTGTGTTCTTCCCATGTTTCGGGGACAAAACATGTTAAGGAGGGTGGAATGTAGTATACCTAGGGGGATAATATGGCGTACAAAGGGAGGTACCCAAGGGAATAATGTAATAATGGGATGGGCCCTAGTAATAGATAAGGTGGTTAACCTGTATCATGTAAGGGACCACAAGTAGTTAGCAATAATGTAATAAGCCCATGGTATTAGATAGATGGTATTGAGGGAACCATGGTAATGACCCATGGTATTGTATGTATGAGGCCTATATAGAGGCTAGAGACTCCCCTTTGAGGAATGTCAAGGAATATTGTATGAACACGCATATGGCTTGTGGAGTGTTCTCCTTCCTTAAGGAGTGAATGTATGGTGTTGCCATACCTTAAGGGTTTGATTAATAAAGTGAAACATTTCTATATTCATATCTTGTTATTTCTTGGGTTTATTTCTATTATCATATATTTTCAAATTAGATCTATAACAAGTGGTATCAGAGCGATAACAACACCATAGATGTTGCTTATTTATAGTTATATGTTAATTGAGTTCATAAAGATAAGTGAATTTTCAGGATGATATATTTTCTGTATTCAAGCTTCTGTGATCCATAATGAATTAAGCAAAGTCTTTCGGTAGAAATCACATAAGAGAAATTTTTGGCCACCGTGTTTCGAACCAACAAGTGTGGTTCATCATTAGGACCAGATAAAGAGGCAGACCATGGAAAAGGATTAAATAGAGAGCAATGTAGAGACATAATTTCAAGTAACGTCCATTACTTGAAATTATGTCTCTACATTTCTCTCTATTTAAGCCTTTTCCATGGTCTACCTCTTCATCTGGTCCTGATGATGAACCACACTTGTTGGTTCGAAATGCATCGGCCAAAAATTTCTCTTATGTGATTTCTATAGAAAGACTTTGCAAATGATATATTTTATTATATCATGATGTGTGATGTGGTATTGTTGATGGGGGGTAATGTACCACCAACATTTAGGGGGCCTCCCTAGTGTGAAGTCACAATCAGACCTCACATTGTTTGGGTAGGAGACCCATTCGATATGTGGGCCCAAACACCATCATGTATGTTTTATTCCTTGTATTAAAATGTAAATATGTTAGAGTGAGGACAAGTGTGAAATGCCCAAAAAATGGGGACAAAATTAGCCATGATTGATAGCTTGGAGTACAAAGCACAAGAGTATATTAGCAAAACAATGCGGAGGAGTATGTCTCAAGTGTAGTGAGTGAGATGAAACCATCTAAGACATATACAAGTGAGAATATACTAGATGTTATTTTAAAATTATTTCACAATAAGTTACTAGTATTAGCAGGGAATTAAGAGAAAATACTCAAAAAACAAGGCTCATACAAGCAATAATTTTGAATTAGTTCAATAACATATAACCAATATGAAGCACACATGCACATATAATGGAAATACTGGATAACCATTACAACCACTATGAAGGTGCATGGGAATCAATGCCAAAAGTGTAGGAATTTTCATTAATCATGTTGTAAACTCAAGCACATATCAAGCAAACCCATCAAGATCCAGTAGTGGAATGTAAGTTTCTCACACCATCTTCAAGAAAAAAATCTAGCCTCACCATAACTCACCTTACTATCTGCCAAGAGGAGAGTGCTTCTAGCTTCCTAAGAACAAAACAACAATCTGATTTCTAGCCTAGCACAAGTGCTAAAAGTCCCTTTGAATGAGGCATGAAGGTACATTTATAGAAATGGAGAGAGGTGACGTTTCACCTTCCCCATGACTCTTCAAATCCTTGATGATCTATTTGACTTCTCAATAACTCTTTCACTTCTAATAACTTTTACAATCATATGGACTTTTACATGATCTTGATATTTGATATTTTATGGCAAGATAATATTCAAAATATTATAAGAGGAAAGGAAATGAGCTTTGATGTGGCAGCTTGGAGGGAATATACTTCACTTTGGAAGAGGATCTTTGATGTCTTAATCACGCCCTAGGGTAGCCTTGGTACTAGTTTGGCTATCCAATAATTGTTGTTGATTGACATAACATATTCATGTAGCAATCATCCCAACTTCTTTAATCCTACAAGCACACAACCAATGATCATGACCTCATATGAAAACAATTCACCATAATAGGATAGAAAACTTGCGATAATTACCCCCCCATTTATTATGAATGAGATTTCTTAATATAATCAATCTTGAGAGACTTAAAGGAATTTACATCCTTAAGATATCAATTTCATCTTGATACTGAAGTAGGCCCGTCAATTGCATTTATGTGACTCCATCATTGGCTTGTACTTCAATTTAGTGTTTTTTGGTTTTAACCAAATTAGAACCCTAGTCACATGTTTCTGGTCTTCCTTTGAGTCTTGAATGGATGGTCTCTACAATCATCTTGGAGCAACCCACATAAATTTTCCACTAGAAATCTTTCAAAAAATAAGTGCTTTTATTAGCATTTAGTGTGTCATACAAGATCCTTGTATGCTTAGCCAATTCTAATTATTTCAAGTGATATGTCACATTCACCTCTAAATTTGAAAGTTCCTTAAGGATATTCACCATATATGGATCGTGAAACTTGGTTGTTTCAACTTGACACCTTACATGCGTGAATTGTAACTAGGATCACATATTAACTAAAGCAGTTGATAATGGGTGGAGCTAATAATATTAGAAATGTATCCATGGGTATGAATATCCTATATGTCTTGATATCTTCAAAATCCTTGGTATGTTCAAAGGTTGGTAAATATTGTTTTGAAAATTTATTTTTTGGGTAAAGATCATTCTTCAAAGGAATCATGTAAAAGCATCCACCAACTACTGTATTTTTGCCTCTTTACAAATAAGAACATTGAAGTGTTGTCCTCAATTTTATAGGGTTTTTTGTTTTTCTTTGTTAGCAATTGTTGGGCATCTATCATAATAATATAATCAGGCCACAAAATTTTCCCTTCTTCAACCTCCAAAATTTTGCTTTGTTGCCAAGGAATCCACACTCTTGGCGTTGCAAGCATGTCTTAATAAGTGAGTCATAAAATTAATTATGAAGAATAAAGGGTTCTTATTGGATGAACTACACTAGTACCACAAGCGGTAAATATCATCCTATCTTCTGATATTTAGTTTTGTGTAAATTCTCATTGTTTTTTTTGAAAATCTAAGATGATTTTCATTGGTGTTGTTACCAAGCCAAGGGAACTTGTATGAAGATCATTTTGTTTGCTATTGTATATGATCTAGGATCAACACTGGCACCCTACATGTTTTTGACATGATAAGATACATAAATTAATTCCGCACATGATAAGGAACCATGTGGAAATACCTTGTAATATCTTTCCCAAGCCTTGCAAAAATAGGCCAATCGTTGTTGTGACTCCTTCCAAGTGACTTTGCCCCCATTCTTCAAGATGAATGTGATAGATTCCAATATCTTTGATATGAAATGATGGGGGGGATAGGTTGTAGTATAAATAGCTTACTTGGATGCAACTGAGTGTAACAATAATTGAGTGAGGGAGGTCACTATTTGGTAGAAGAAGATGTGATTGAGGAAGAGTTGTAATTTAAGAGTGTGATAGTGCAATTGGCAATGTGTGGAGAGACCAAAGGTTGCAATACAACAAATCACAATCATAGAAGGAAACAAGATATTCATTACAATTTGTGATAGTGCTATGTGATAGGGTTTAATCGTACATTATAGTTGGAGAAATTAGTGCTAAAAGGGATAGGTTTTCTAATCTACATTTTGTTGGTGCGATGCAGTGAGACAAGGATGCGATCATGAGTCACAATTTCATAATGCGACGAGTCACATGTTGTGAGTATTAATATCCTTTTCTCCAAACATTTACCCATAAGAGAATTACATGGCCCAGGTTGTCTTTTATCTGACTTTCCATTCCAAATTTATCGAGCAAGCGAATCCCAAGTTTATCAATATTCCACATAGTCCTGATTTAAATGTAAACATATTGATTTCTAGGCATGCCAATCTCACTTGAGAATGCACGAACCAACAATCTTAAAGGTTTTTGTGGCACTAATTATATTGTAGATTTTATAAGGATCAACTATGCCATTAATATGAAAGAATTTTTAATTCATTTCCAAACACATACCTACCAAAGAGCAAAGCCAAGCGTGGGCCTAATGATGTATTTTGCAGCTAGCGCAACCCCCTTTATAGAAATGGCTGAAATATTAACCCAATGAACCCTTAATGGTGATGTGCTTATGGTCGATCAGGAAGTGAGGGTTTATGTATACATTCCCATTGTCAGTGTACTAACCTGCAACAACATATTGTCCACCATTCCTACAAAGTTCCAATCCTTGACCATGATTATTTTCATCAGCGACAGACTCAACCATATAATTTGATCATTTAGAGGTGAATTTTCTTCTTCTTTAGTCACATGCAACTGAGAAGTAGCCTCACAAACTTGCAAGTTTTTATGCTTTAGATTTCCCATCCAGAAAGAGGTGCCACGTAAGGTATTATGAAGAAGAGAATTAACAAAAAATATGTAACACTCCATAGACTGCTTCACAATAGGGATCTTGCTTGTGACCACTGCCCTTATGAAATCCTTGGCCTCAGAATAAAATACTTAAATAGTCCTGTTTCTTTTTGGGGCTCCTTCACCAACATAATTATGCTATTCTTGTGAGCAATATAGTGAACCTTACGAAATTCAAAATGTTTCCAAAATTTATCTACAAATCTCCCACCATACTTAAATACCATGGGATGCATAAATAAATTATTATGAAGTTTAGTCAGATTCACAAGAGATACAACCACATTCACACATTGACGAGTAATTCTCAAAAGATTTGAAACATTCTCTTCATTTATACTGGCGTTTAACTTGAGACATGTTATTAATTCTTGGATCACTTTGTTTAAGATAATATGGATTTATTCATGTTGTTATTGATAACAAATAAAGAATGTAGAAGAGGGAAGAGTAGGAATATTTGGAAGTGAATATTGCCCACTTCAGGATTTCTCAATAATCATTTGTGGCATAATCCTGCATGCAAGTTCTTCAAGATTGGAGATTCATTGTATTCAATTTAGATATGAAGAACTTGTTGTAACTCATATCCCTTTTCCACATTTTACCCTAACCATCAATATCCCAATTGTGCTCCAGTAACTTGCGGGTTTATGCACTCAACCTTTTATGAAAAATTGGGACAATCTTACCATCCCACTAACACTTGAGCATCATTGCTTACTTTCAACAAAGTTTTCAACACGGGTTACTAAATATGAATTTTCTAACATTCTCAGTATCATTATAAGTTCGAATGTTACTAAATATGAATTTATTTTATCAATATCAAAATCCCATCAATGAATGCATAAGCACTACATAAACAATACTATATAGTGCGAACATCAGGACAGGGGTGAACTGAACAAAGATTATTTGCCGCATCAGATGACTAAAATGCCTCAAGAAACTCTTTTGGAATGCATACATTACTAGGAGTGGACAAGTTATCAAAACATAATGTCTTACACACACAACAAAGAATCTCCTTGAAAAAGACTCCAGAGTTAGAGAACTTGAATCAATAACAACAATTGTTTATGGGTTTCGATATTGAAGAGACACAACCATCCAATGTTGTTGGTGAGCTTAACAACCTTCTTTAAGCAAATTAACTGCGTAATCAATATGCCTTCCGAGGCTTGGAAAAAGTCCTTTCACTTCTTTGATAAATTCAATTAAGTACATATTCTTAAGGCCAAAAGGTGCCTTGCAAACAACGAATATCATAGCAAGAAATTGCTTGTGAGGACAATCCATGCAGTCTAGTTTATAACAAAAATCATGCAAAAGGTACAAGTGAATTGTTAGCTTAGTTGTGGGATCAGTGCAACAAGATTCTTTTGACTCCTGTGAAAGAGAGAGATTGATAAGAAGGATAAAAACAATGGCCTAAATTTGAATCTCTACATCTCCAACTGTTCAGGGAACATTGAAATATCAAACAATTCATGATCATCATTATTCCTATATTTTGCCTCGTATCTAGTTCCCATTTGTTTATCTAATCTGGAATGAAAACCTTGACTCTACTGAGAATATTACCAACTTGGTCTTGTTGTTACATTTTTCAAAACATCCAGAATTGTTTGATTCTTTAGTCTTCCACTAGAATTGGTATCTTGGGAAGACTTTGAGCTTGTACGTTGAATTTTAGCCATCTCTGATGCACTACCAAAACCCATGACTTTTTATTTTCTTCCTATTTTTCTTATTGGTATGTTCTTTAACTGGTGATGCTCATTATTTTCTGCAGGTCCAAAGTTGTCTATAAGAGAATGTAATTGTGGAAAAAATAGAGGTGATGATTTGAGGCACATACTTAGTAAAATCTCTAAGAACCGCTAACAATGGGGTCGATTTCCTTAGCAAGGAAATAATGTGCTTGATCAGGATTCCATTTTATTCTATTCAATGCATCTTATGTGATATGAATAATCTGCAATATAAACCAATCAAATATCCTTAGTAAAACAAAACTTTAACAAGCACATTTGCAAGGGATATATAATTTTCATTCTAGTAAAATTTCGACAATGCAGAGTGGCTATGGTGAAGGAATCATTTCTTTAGAAAATCATGACACAGATTCATTTTGGAGAATGTATTTTGCATTCAAGATGAATAAACCATTATAACAAACATAACAAAAGAATGTACCAATATGTACATGATCTTGGAAAGCAATGGGGGACCTAAAATTTTAAGAGCACAGGTTGATTTTTTTTTTGGAGGGTGTTATAGTGGTTGGGAAAATTGGCAAACCATTGTTAGATCCAACATATCTTCCTTTATCCCTTTAATAGATAGAGTCTTTGAAAATAATGATGCAAGGAAGTACTGGATAGAAATTACAGGAACCACTTTGGGTTACTTGACCATTTACAAATATGCCATTTATCTATCTCCTTAGCTAGTTCTTACTTGTCTTTACACATGAAAACAAGAGCTCACACATGTAAGTCTTCAAAAATTATATAAATATCATTATAAAGGTTTTCTTATGTTCAATAATTAAAGTTAGTTTCTATTGTTTCTCCACTTCCACTGAGCATCGATAGCCCCAGTGGAGTCACTCAAGAAATCAAAAGAATTGCTTCAATGTGAACGGTCGTCCATAGACCCAACAAAGTTGCTTGCTTCACCTCTCTGTGAAAGAGCCTTTATTATGCCTTTACCATTTATTTGAATTTATATTTCCCGGCACTTGGAATTATTTATTAGGGCATTCATTGCGCCAAGGCATATGAGGGATGTTGACTTATTTTACAGGCAAGAGAGGTGGTTTCTTATTTTGAATAAACTAAAATATTTTCTGACTTAGTTTTTCCCTCATGCTATGTTTCCACATCATATCTCCGATTGATAGGTGGATAGTGAAAACACACATTGAAATATGCAGGACCATGCTAGAAACATGGTTTAGGTGACAAATATAGGTTGTATAAATTGATTAGGGTTCCCCACAAGTACCTACTCATATCTTCTTTGTTAATAGGTCAAATTCACAAATATATACCTCAGATAGGGTTTCATTACCAAGGTATACAAGATGTTGCCTCTTGGAGTGACCATTAAAAACACACAACCATTGATTTGGGTTCCAACATTAGACAAGGTGGGTAAGAGAATCCATTCTAGGGTTTTAGTATGTCTTGATTTGAAAAAGATAATGTAAGGAACAAGGTTGCAATGGAAGAGTAAATGCACAATGCAATGTAATGAAGAGAAGGAAAATGCAGGAAAACCAAATCAAATGTGAAATAAAAGAACAAATGTAATGAAAAGTAAGTAACGTAAGAAGATGATGTTGAATGCAAAATAAATGCAAAATTTCATGAAGCAACAAAAATTACCTGCAACAAAAGGGAAATCAATGTTTGAAAGTTAGCAAGAAAATACAACACAAAACATAATGCAAGGTGCAAAACTAGCTATTAAAGGAAGATATATACATAACTATTATAAAAAGAAAACCCTATGTACTCTAAATCTAAACCCTAATTTAACCAAAAAGGAGATCAGGTCATGTGAAGTCAATCTTCCAATGTAGCCACCACATTGTTTCCCGACCTGTAAAAACAAAGATGTCAATGATTAGACCCAATATGAAGTATTGTGCAAGAACAAAGATACTTACCTTTAAAACATGCAAAAGAGTAAGAAGGTCCCTCCTGCTGGTAGGAAAGCATGCCATAAAATATTGTTCTAACCAAGTTGTAACTCTATCCTGATAGACAAATTGTTGAACATAGAAAACCTTAAAACCTCTCATAAATGTACAACCATTTACATTTTCATTCACAACAAGCATACGAGAAAACATAGGTCATTTTCTTGCAAATGGGTTTGCCTAAAATGATTCTTCTAGCTAATCAACAGTTCTGTCATGATATTCGAAATGACCAACTTGAAAACCCTAAAAATATTTCAAAGATGAGTATTCATTTGGTGCAACCATGATATGAGAAGAATCCAATGAGGAAACCCTAATCTGATCTTGTTTAGGGATATTTTCCAGAACATGATGACTTGACATAATCACCAGCGAGAGATGAAGTGCCTCACTGTCTTGACAAACCTCTTAACCTTCAAGTGGTGGATCATCAAATTTTGATGGCTTTGTAAGATCAATAGATGAATGCATACAATCATTGTCAGTTATAACATCAAGATCATTATTGACTATAGCACTGCTTTGATCATATGTTCCAGTATTCACAGACTGGTGGTTCAAAAGATAAGATACTGCTGATGTCAAAGATGGAGACGAATCATTCATAGGTAGACCATGAATGATTTGACCTAGGGATTTGTCTTCATCCCATGTTGGGCAATCAAATTTTGGAGGGTTGGTTAGATCAACAAAAGTATGTTGACAACCATTATTAGATATATCAGAAATGTCGTTGTTAACAAGACGGTTGTTGATAAAGGCACTTCCTTGATGAAATTTCTAAGTGATATTAGATTGATCATTCAACACACAAGATTCTTCATTGATTAAGAATGAAGATGAACCAATGTGATGAGATTCATGAAAGGGTTGGGTCATGTGATTTCCTTACTCGCATAGAGTGGATTCCAAACTAGAAGAAAGATGGGAAACATTCTAATTCTTTTCCTCTTCCAAATGTGAGACAACACCAATTTGTTCTTGATCACAATCTAGATGGGAAAAACGAGAACATAGAGGATTTAAAACAATTGTTGGTGTACAAGATTCAACAAACAAATAAGAGTACAAGGAGTAGGGAGTATAGGCTGATAAAAGATGAAAAGACTCTCTCAAAGAAACAACACTCGAATATGAGTCGAAGTTTGTATTTTCTTGAGTAAGGAGTGGATCAACCTTCATGCTATGGTCTATGGAACTATTTGTACATTCAAAATTATCCAAGATAGGGTCTTCTTCATAGAAAGGAGGTAAAGACAAAGGTACATCAAAAAAAGATTAAAGATAACCAAAATCAATTTGAACTTTGTCAACATGATAATCAAGAGAAGGCATACTAATTTTAGTTTGATCTTGCCCCAATTCAATAGGGTTTATTGCAACTTCTAAAGAAAAAATACTTTTCTCTTTTTCATGCAAAACTTCATCATTACCTTATTCATCAACAACAAATATTTGAATGCTAATACTGGAATCTATTTCAATGGGTAATGAAGAAAAAGGAGGACAAGAGAAGTCAGGGGGAACCATTTCCTCCTCTAAAACATGACATTTATTTTTACTTACATCTAAAAACGAAATATAAATTGGCATAAAAAAAGGAGAAATATAATTTGGATGATTTATAATTTGTGAATCATTAGAAACATTTAATGATAGATTTTCAATGTGAAAACTAGATTTAATTTTCCTCTCAGAAATACCAACCAAACATGGAAATTATCTGAGGGTAAATGATACCAATCCTTATCTTTCTTAGGAATTTTATAGCAAATATTGAGAAATATCTAAGAAAAAAATTCCATTGATTCATCTGATCCCATTCTAAGATCATCAATTTCTTTAAATAAATTTTCAGAACTAGACCCTTCAAAAGAAAACATAAACTCATCTACGAACTATTCAAAACAATGGATAGATGCACATGGAAAGGTTTTGCACCATGATTTGATACAACCTTGAAAAGTGAAAGTGAAAAGTGTGCATAGGGAACTGTTATGACAAACATCATTAGAGATAGACATTTCAAAAAATCAAAGGATATGTTCAGATTCAAAGATTTCCCCCTTGCCCTCAAATTTGTTATTTGACAAGAAATTGAATAGCTTGATAGCGATTGAAATATTTACCTTTTTCAGAAGAAAAAAAACCTGGAATAAGGATTAGGGAAGGAACAATTTCAAGATCAAATATTTAAATCTGAACTCCGAAGGTTCATGCCCTCCTTTTAACACCAAATCTATTGATGGGGGGGAATGTACTGCCAACAGTTAGGGGGTCTCCTCGGTGTGAAGTCCCAATTAGATCTCACTCCATTTGGGATAGGATCCTCATCTACTATGTGGGCTTGGTTCCCACCATGTGTGTTTTACTCATTGTCAAATGCAAAGATGTTAGAGTGAGGATAGATGTGAAATTCTCAAAAAATGGGGATGAAATCATTCCACGATTGATAACTTGAGGTACAAAGAAAAAGAGTATATCAACACAACAATGAGAAGGATTATGTCTCAAGTGGAGTTAGTGAGTTGAAACCATCTAAGACATACACGAGTGAGAATGCACTAGATGTTAATTGCAAATTAGTTCATGATAAGTTACTAGAATTAGCATGGAATTAAGAGAAAATACTTAAAAAAAGCATACAATCCATAATTATGAATTAGTTCAATAACATATAACCAATATGAAGCACACATGCACACATAATGAAAACATCGGATAACCATAACAACTGCCATGAACGTGCATGGGAATCAATGCCAAAAGTGGAGGATTTATCATTAATCATGTTGCAAAATCAATTACATGTCCAACAAAGGCATTAAGATCCAATAGTGGAATGTAAGTTTCTCACACCATCTTCAAGAAAAAACCCTAACCTCACCACAACTCACCTTACTATTTGCCAAGATTAGAGTGCTTCTAGTTTCCTAAGTAGAAAACAACTATCTAATTCCTAACTTAGCTCATGTGCTAAAATCCCTTTGAATGAGGCATGAAGGTACATTTATAGAAATGGGGATAGGTGACCTTTCACCTTCTCCATGACTCTTCAAATCCCTTATGACCTATTTTATTTCTCAACAAATCTTTCACTTTTAATAATTTTTACAACCATATGGACTTTTACATAGTTTTGATATTTGATATTTTATGACAAGATAATATTCACAATATTATAAGAGGAAAGGAAACAAACTTTAATGTGGTAGTTTGTAGGGAAGATATTTCACTTTGGGACAAGATTTTTGATGCCTTAATCATGCCATAAGGTAGCCTTGGTATTGGCTAGACTATCCAATATTTTTTGTTGATTGAGATCACATATTCATGTCAAAATCATCCTGACCACTTCAATCCTGCAAGCACATAACCAATGATCAAGACACTAGATGGAAATGATTCACCATAACAAGATATAAAACTTGTGATAACTATACTCCCATTTATTATGAATGAGATTGCTTAATATAATCAATCTTGAGAAACTTAAAGGAGTTTACAACCTGTTATCACTCAGGTTGTCCCTAGGCTCCTAGTAGGGATACGGCTGAGGTAACCACAAACCAATCTTCTGATTGTAGGTTCTAGCCCACCTGCAATCGGAGAGGGCTCTCTCCTTT